>JAFBJU010000994.1:516556-543364 GCA_016785305.1 Colistium nudipinnis | reverse complement strand
CCCCCCCCCCCCCCCCCCCTCTTTCTTAATCCCAGCCCCTCACCCATTACTTGTAATTTCAAATCTCTCATCTCCAACAGGCTAACCTGATCCCTTGCAGCCAGACCCCGAGCCGGAGATCTCTGCACTTCCTGGTGTCCCACTAATGATTGTTAATGATGTCATCTGATCAGGAGAAGAGGATGTGTGCGGGTATGTGTATTTGCGTGTACAGAAAGCAGTCTGTGTGCGAGTGTGTGTGTGTGTGTGTGTGTGTGCGTGCACATTGGTGGGTGAAGATACCTCACCAGATTCAGTAGGGGGTCATTTTATGTGGGAGAGGAGGAGGGGGGGCGCGGCACAGGAAACAGGAGGACAATGAACTCCAGTGTCTGTTCATACAAACATAACTGTCTTCATCTTCTGTCTGAGCAGGCCCCCCCCCCCCCTTTCTTAATCCCAGCCCCTCACCCATTACTCGTAACCCCCCCCGATCAGCCAGAGCAGGGGTCAGATGGTAATTAGTGTTCAGTCTTTCCTCTCAAAACCTACAGTTCTTCCAGGACATGAACAGGACCTGATTGCAGACCACAGGGCTCGTCCTTTCTGGCTACAGGTGAAATCTGTTGATCTACAGCCAATAGCATCCTATTGATGCAGCTACGTTCGTGTTGTGTTCATATTGCAAAGCAATTACCTAACTCAATGGTTTCAATGTGTGACACAACATTTCCTGGGTTAAAACCAAGTATGTGCATCGTCGACTTGCAAACTGCTACCCAGGCGAATAGAATATACTTTGCAAAAATGTATCCATTAATCATTGGGGAAATGCAAATGCATTCACCCTCTGCCGATTTTCAGGGCCCAGATAATCCGGTTATGGACCATCTGACTTGCATATCTATGGGCCGGCCTGGTATGCAGAGCAGAGCACCAGGAACAGGCCAGCGACGTCTCAGAAGTTATTTTATGAATGGAAAATCCAAACAGTTTCCATTTCTCCACCTACCCCAGAGAACATGGCCGAGCTGTTAGATAGACTAAAAGCTGCATCCGTCTCACACAAACAATGTTTAATGATTTCCCCATACAAACATAAAGATGTGGGCAGACAAGGCATTATGAAAGCCTTGTAGATAGTGCTAATGGCGCTGTGGTTGTTAATGGGCCAGCAGCACTCTCGGTGATAAATGATGCTTATCGTACTCAAAGCACCGAGGATTTGTTACACTTCTCCCTCTGCCCATTCTTTTGATGCAGCCACTGATAACACCATGACGATCTGTGGCACGGCTGTGGCTTACCATACACGGTGTTACACCGCATCACACCGACGAACGGTGAAGCTGTTTTCCAATTCTTTTTTCTAACACCTGAAATGAGCTTTAACTCGATTTTTCTTCCCCAGGAATACACGGTAATTTGCGCGTGATCCTTTCAATTGGACAGCATAAAAGCCGCGAGAGAGCAAATGAAATCTCGGCTGAGTGAGAGAAACTCACACCGCCGCCTCCGCTGTCTGCTCCTAACGTCTGCCAATCACCCAATAGTCTCAGAGGTCCGGGCCTGACAAAGGTAGGTCACGGCCCCCTTGTTTGAGAAGCCTCGTCTGTGGAGACAGACACAGGAGACCGCAGACCACTCGCCAGGCCCTACGACTAGTCTCTCTCCAAATGGGTGTAATTACATCGTTGTTTGGCTCCTAACTCTCGGGCAGGGGTGGAGGTGAAGGGGCACGACCCCGCACTTCCAGAACATGACCTGGGAATGTAGACATGAGGATTGAGTCTGCCGGTGACAATGGCGAGCGTGGTGACCCGGCTAACGGGCCCCAGCTGATGTCCTCCAGCGCCCCATCTGTTCCTTTCACCTCCTCAAAATCCCTGGTGGTGAAATTGTTTGGATGGAGCAACAAGGTCAGAATGTAGGTACTACGGGATAGTTTTAAACATTGTAGCGCATTTGAGTTCACCGACCTATTGTGGCGGTCATAGCCAAATCCAGGCAGCGTTTGGACATTGATGTTTTACTTTTGTTGAATGTATGCGTGTGTACAAAAGAGGTGTAGAATAAGCTAGTCTATTGTGACGTAAAAATCCATTGCTCCTGTGATATTCTGCAAGGCATCTTGAATTAAAAAAAGAGCACAAATGCACACATTCATCAGCATAACATTCTACTACATCTGCTCGGATACTGAAACATATATCCTCATTAACCGTGAACTGACCCAGGAAATTTATATCATCCTGGCTAATACAGTTGTCTTTTGATCCTAGTCATTAATGCACCATTATGACGATATTTTATGTACTGTTTTATGTAGCACTCACTACCTTAGACCCTATTATGAGCAAAATGATCAATACCCAGATATGCGTGGCTCTGGAGAGAGAGTGTTTTTTAGTTAGAAAGTAAATTGAGCCCAAACTTTTCTGTCAAAGCGGCAAAAGACATCACGAAAATTTGCGGCAAATCAGAGGCAGATGTGTATGTTTATAAAGATAAATTGAATTAAAGGCTAGCCTGTGCTTTGTTGCCCAGACTCTGGGTCCTCAGTGGCCTTCTAATCATGCTGTCGGTGATTTAACTGGCCTCAACAGGTAATGCTATTTAAGGGGAACTAAGGCAGGCACCAGGAAATGAAACACGGTCGCCTTAACATGGATTGTTGAAGTCGTATCTTGACTTGCCCCCTCCACACCCGGCTCCCCCTTCTCCCATTTCGGGCCTGGTCAGGGCCAAGGCTAACTAGAACAAAAAATAATTAAGCCATGGCATGAAATACTGTGAGAACGAAACTTGGGTACCCACAAGGAGCAGGCCAGCATGCACTATCGATTCGCAAATATAAACAGGCTGTACACATACACAAATGCAGCAACAAACTCAAAACAGCACATACGTATTCTCTAATTGGGCAGACAGCAGCCATCTTGCCTCTTCACCACCAGATTACGCCACATCCTTGAGTTCCATTTTATTAGAGTCATTTCTTTCCACTATACAATGCATCTATGGTTGTTTCATGATTCAGGTCTGGCATGGACATGCTTTGTATACCATGTACAGGCAATTACTTGACTACGTCTCGAGTTTACTCAAGCACTTTCATTGTTAGCCTGACGATAAATTCCTCCTATTTACATTAGTCTTTGCAAAGAAATCAACAAGGGCTTACAGAGATTTACTGCACTGCCGTGGTCCTTAAGCTTTAAACTTTGCAGTTTGGGTGAACCTCAGAAAATCACATGATTCTATTCTCCAACAGTGCCCAGCAGATAACTGAGGAAAAAAAAGGCCAGCACATAAGTTGCCCTAAAATGTGGATTCCTAGATTTCAAAGATGTTACAACAGTGGTGTGAAATGTTAGTTTGAATTCACCAGTGCCAAATCTATATATTATATGCATTTGATGTCAATCTGCAGCATCCAAGCCAGGTTCAGTGTCCTACAACCCAGTTTGTCTAGTCTCAGGGCTCAGCCCTCATCAAGGGGAGGGTCCTTCACTATTCTCCAGTCAGCTTTGCCATTTTTCACCTTTGTCTAAAAATACAATGGAGGAGGTGGGCGGGTCAGAAAGATTGCTCAAGAATTGCCGGAACAAAGGGAGCGAACTTGGATGGGCTAAAAATACGGCGCAGCGTGTGAATACGATAAAGGACTACATGAGAGGGCGCTGACAAAGCTTTGCTGACTTTCAAGTGGGAGAACAATGTGGCAGACACTTTCAGGGCGTTTGGCTACACACTGTGGCGGCTGGACAGGCTGTGAAGCAGGATGTCAACATCGGCCCTCATGGAGAGAACTGAAGGCCTGCTCCAATGACGCATAAAGAGCAAGAGTGAAGCAAAAAAATCATTTCTGCCTTTGAGTTATGGTAATATTAATCCTGGACGGACACTTAAAGGGCTCATATACAAACATACCCTGCGTGTTTGTTAATATATAGAAACAAATAAAGAAAAGTAAGGGGAAGAATTGAGAAAGGGGCCGACAGGAAAATGCAACGCGAGATGGGCCTGCGACCCCTCATCACATTGATTCCGACAAGGCGGGACTGGACTGGATTAGCTTCGGTTTCCCCCGGCCAGCACTTTCCTCGTTGATCACTTTGCCCCCTCCGTGTGATGGCGTATGTGCGGTGTACCTGGGGTGAATGTGTGTCAGTCACAGGCGCAGCGGAAGAGAGAGTGGAGAGAGGAGGTGTGTTTTTTCAAGGCCAAATCGTTTGCGGTGGATGTGGTGCTCTGGAAACTGTGGGCTCCCTCGCCTGTAATCTGATTTCAGCGGCACCGCCTTCAGAGGCTGAGTGAATCAGATTTTCTGCCTTGACTGAGTGACTGGGTTAAATGTGCGTGTGCGTGCGTGCGCTCGTGCGCATGTGTCTCCACTGCAGGAGGTGAAATACTAACACGGCACCACTCAGCCAGCCGGTCGCTCTGCTGGCAAGGCGTCTTGGGAGTGTTTGTTTGGTTGAGTTACAGAGTTGTGGAGTCAATTAGACAACGTGGAGTCATGTGAGAAGATAGCGAAGTGGAGAGGGAATCATCAACAGGTGGCTTACGGCTTTCATCGAAACATTTTTCAGGTGACGTCCTCCACACATGACGCGGGCATACGAAAAGAATACAGCGTTGAAACTAAATCCGTCCCATTCATTCGGAGTTACCGGTACCGCCGCCCCCAGCATCTAAAAACTAAATACCAATCACCACGCTGATGATTAAGTGTTTAAAAGAGGAAGTGAGAAAATAGATGAGAGGGCCTCAGCCTAAAACCTAAACACACCCCCCCCCCCCCCCCCCCCCCCCCCCCCCCCCCCCCCCCCCCCCCCCCCCCCCCCCACACACACACACACACTCCCACCACACCCTATACGGCCAGCATGAACAATTACACACTCCTGATTGCCGCTCAGGGCTGATGTGCGGACCTCCCATTTCCGTGAATTAAGCCTGTCCAGCTTCACCACTTGCATGCAAACAAACACGCAGGCACACACGCTCTGATGTGGCGCTGTTTACTGTAATTAGTATCAGTTCATTTGCAGCCCGCTGACCCGGGGTGACCTGCCGGATCTGGGTCAGCAGGGAAGCCCAGCGCCACGGTGGAGACGGTCAGGGCACAAGGTGGAGCAGGCCCGTCGCCGGGAGAGCGTGTCGGGATGGGGGTCCTAGCGTGCGTGTCTGGTGCTCGGGAGAAAAATGCGCAAGTGTTCAATTCTGCCTGCGTGTGTGTGCACAGGTACAGTGTGTCTGGTAGTGTCCGTCGGCACATGACAAAAGCTGGTGTGTGCGTCTAGGTGTTTCAGCCCACGTGTGCGACCCAGCGACTGTGTATGTGTGTGTGATCTCGTTGCTCATTGTGCTGGACTTCAGAGGCCCAAGCGTCTCCTGCTTCCTCTCGGAGGCAGTGGGTTAAAAATAATGTGGTGTGCAGTGAGCGGCGGGGAGCAAGGCGCAGACAGCTAGGAGCCAGAGCGTTACACACGCAGACACACACATACACGCACACGCATACGCACACAAACGCGCACAAGTACACGCACACCCTCAGCCACAGTTATGGGTTTTTTTTTTCCTCTTTCATGTATTTCTCCTTCACTGACTAAATATCCTCATAAATGTTAACATACACAAACAGAAATAGACGGTCATCCATTCAGCCACACTTCATCAGATGTCTTTCTACCAGAATAGATAAAAATACAGACTGAACATCTGTCTCTCCCCCCCCCCCTTTCCCCCCCCCATCTTATTTTCCACACAATAATCTCCAATGTTAACCCTTTCACCTCGCCGATGTTCGGTTGAAAAACCCGCCGCAATTATGAAACCGTTTACAATACAATACAAGCCATTTGGGAAGCCATCTCCCAATTTTAGAATCAGCAACGCTCAAGAGACAACCTTGCAAAGCGACTTGGCACCTCAGCGGGATGAAGCCGATCGTCGATCAGCAAGTAAAGCGACAATCCGACAACGCAAGGTGGCACTGAGATCTTGTAGGCAAAGCCTAGCGGATAAACCTTCGACACAGATACGACTTGTGCCAGTTTACCCCCGACTATCTGCAAAGCATAGGAAGAAGAGACGGGTGACTCACAGGTAATTCGCCTATCACACACTCCCTCCCTCGTCCTCCCCGCCCCCCCCCCTCCCCCTTTTCCTCCCCCCCCCCCCCCCCTTTTCCTCCCTGAGCCCTTTGCGTGAGGAAGCCAGGGCGGCTGCAGTCTTCTCCCGGCCCCGAGATAAGCCTGTCTCCAACCGGCCTCGCACACCTCCTGTCATCTGTCTGCTCTCCTTATCAGCTGGCCGCTGCAGCGCCGTGGTGTTGATGCTCTCATTAAACCCACGAGCTCCCACTTGCCGCACCGCCAACGCCCGCCACGACATGGGATGCAGAGCATCCAAAAAAAGGTGCACTCGTATTGCACTTTGAATGACAGGGGAAAAACATCCGAGGTGCTTTTGGGGTGGCAGGAAATTGCGGCGCATCGTTGCGAAAATGTCAACGAAGCAATACACAACCATACTCGAGAAAACAAACACACTGTACCATAATTGAATTAAAGTACACTCAGGAAATGATAAAATAAACGGTCGCTGGGCACGCTCAGTGGTTTGGACTGTCAAAAGGTCCTATCGATACGTTTTATGTCCGCTTACCCCAGAGTGCGAACGTGTAAATATGTATGTTGTCAGCAGAAACGTGGCTTTCCAATCACCGGTCCAAAATGGCAAATGTTAGAAAGAAATATTTCTTGATCTTTAGAGGAAAACGGTGAAAGACTCAATAAAGGTTTGTTCACTGGCTCAGTACGTTAAGGTAGACTTTAAGATACAGGCCAATTCTAACTCCTTATTCATTTATTACTGATCAGGAACCTAATTACAGTGAGCCGTGCGTTTGACAGTTCTGGTTAATTGCCATGATGGTCGGGGAGTGCACGCCACTATATTGTCTTTACCCTTATCTGATTTAATTGTTTGAAAAAGGGGAGTGCTGTCAAAACAGATACGGTGGACTCTTTGAAATTCCTTTTACTCAGACCACTCATTTCTTTTCTCTTTTTTTTTTTTTTTTTCCACACCTCTTTGTGTGCTTATCTGAGCATTTAACCCCAGAACAATTCAACAACTCACTCATCCAGGTAGACAAAATCAATATTCACTGCGGAGATGGCGATCTTAGCCAACAGGTTATATGTTAAGCTTTCAGGTGAACAAAATAGCCTATTTTGTCTCCATTCACTCTATCTGTGACACCACGTGCTTGATAAGGAGGCCCTGATAGAGTTCAGAGGGGATACTTGAGCAAAGAGTTGCGCACAAAAAGGTATACTCATAAATGTTTATAGCTCGCCATTAAACTTTGCTTAGATGTTGAATGTGACACTCACTGATAGCGGAGCCTGCCGGCTGATTTATGGCCATCCCTGAAATTGCCTTAGTGACGCCTGGAATTGATGACTAACCAACTCGGGTAGGGTCAACAAGCTCAGACAGACAGATAAGAGCGAGCGAGGCAGAGACAGACACAAAGAGAGAGACGGAGAGGGACAGCCCTTGGGATGGACGGGGAAGAATGAGGCTCACTCCACGTAAACGTGGCAGACATCTCCCGATCTGCCCCGAAGACACGAGACCAGACGCAAACTATTTTATCTGATGGCTCTGTTGTTTGTCCGAGGGATTTATATCGACGAACAAGCAATTTCGGGCTTCACCACGTCGTTTCCAAATAAAATTCAAGAGCTGTGGCTTTTCGATGCGTCCGTATTTGCCTATCTAATCCTATCTAAGCCTATCCATCACAGAATGTGTGCATCTTTTTTTTTTTTTTTTTTTTGCTGGGTTTCACCCCGACACTGGGCCCCAACACCATTTGTCTCAATCAGCTGCCACGGTTTCCATTTGGCCAGTACACCCACTCAAGATTAAAAATCCAGCAGCTCCTCGTTCGGGCATCAAGACACGTACACGAGCGCACGCCACCGGCATCACACCAGCCTGTCTTGCAGCCACACGTCCCACCATAATGCTATTTAGAATAATAGCACTGTGACCAAATTGCAGTTAACCGGGTCAGCGTCTGAATCTGGTCCATCTGTCATCTTTATCAATAAGCAGAAAGGTCCGACATGAATCCAATTAGCTCCTCCTCCGAGCCTCCCCTCCCCGCGTCATCTGCGCTCAGGCGCAAACACTTGCAGCCTACGACAACACCGTCACAGGTGCTCGCGCTGTCCTCTGACCTCGGATGTGTGTGTATTTGCACAGGGCGACTTCCTCTTCTCCCGATTAAGGCTCGACGAATCATGTCGGCGTGCCCCGAGCTGAACCCTGGCCATAAAAACAACACTAATTTTTCGGGGCGGTGTGTTCGATCACGGGGGGGCGGGGGGCAGGTTGTGGCTCTGGAGGGCGGAGGAGCCGGGCCCTTCCATCCGACACTGACCTCCTGACCTCCTTGACATGAGGGGGCAGCTCGGACAAAGGGAGCCTTTCCCTTTTAATTTTGCCCAGGGAGCGTTATATGGGACCTGACCCTGTGCTCCTCTTAACCTTTTGGACCTCCGGCCTGATGTCCGTGATTTAGGGCAAATTTCATTACACGCATTCACCGGATGAGACTGTTGGCCTAAGAGGATGTGGCACTGCAACAACTCAGCCTGATTAAAACGTCAGGTAGAGCGGACAGCTGAGATGACATGTTCAGCTCACACGAGGGGGAGAAACACGCGTTGTCATGCGGTTCTTTTTACATTGCTGCCCAATGAACGTTAAACTGTGGAAAAGACAGTAAAAGCAGCGTAACTACAGATCAGCCAATGCTCCTCTATAATTACGCCATCAATATATATACGTATATATTGTGCAGGGTGTCAACTGCGAGTCCATTTAACCGCAATATTGCAGACTCGGTTGCATCTGACAAATACCCGTTTAACTACTCGGAAATATATATATGTAACACGAGCTCGTCGCGTTCACACTATCGCACTTACTGCAGTGAACCCAGCAGGAGAAGCTGTGAAGCCCTAACAAGCAGAACAGAATGCCAACACCGTGGGGGACAAAAGATGAGTGAGCAGCGTCAGAAAGGGAGGACTCTTGAGAATGGGTGCCGTGGTAGGCGCCTGGGCCTGTGTGCTGTCTACCTGTCTCTCTTCCTAACTGCCATGTTCTTGTCAGTGTTGACACCCCGTCAGCCCCACCTCGGCCGGGGCCCCGTGGGTAGCAGGCAGGCAGGCGGCAGAGGTGGAGGTACACAAAGCAGGCAGCCTGAATGGGACCGGCTGGGCTGGGCTCTAATGGAGCCAGGCTTCCAGACGCAGACAATAGCAGGGCCCGAGGCCGGGGCCTGAAACCTGAAGCCCCGGCCTGGTATTTTAAGAGGCCTGAGTGGCTCTGGAGCCAGTTGTCAATCAATAGGTGCACACATCGAGGCGAAAAAAACAAGGCGGGGAGTAAAAAAAAAAAAAAAAAAAGTGGAAAAAAAATTGAGACGATGACAGGGGCCAGAAAATATCGACAGATATTCTGTTTTTTTTTTTTTCTTTCCTTTTTGCTCCAGTGTTGCAAGATTTTCCATTGCGTCTGAACTAAATTGCTACTCAGTTCGGGCCAAGGTTACTGCACAAAGATTTCTTAATTGCCTCAAGTCCCTCAAGAAGGGGGTTTGGAGGAGGAGGGGCTCTGCACGTGCAAGGGATTTATCAATACGTGCGTCCAATGCAGCTAGTTGTGTGTTAGCGCGTGCCGGCCTATGTCTGCGTACGCACGCAGACCCTAGATGTCGACGGCTCTGGCCTCTCACGAACACTCGCATCATTTTGTCAGGAAGGAAAGAGCTTGTCTCTCCTTTCTCCGTCTCTCTCCTCTCCTGTGACACCTCACAGACATTTGAGGGGGTTTGCGACGGGTTTGATGATGCCGCTCTCGAAAAATCAGGACCTGTCTGCACGCTATGACAAGCTGCAATGACCCATGCAAGAGACCTAATACCTCCATGTGTCATCCTCGTGGATGAAGCCTCCCCTCTTTCTGTATCCCCTTCTGTGGAGCAACCCCGCTCCCCCTACGTTTCACTCCTTTTTTTTTTTGCAGATCATTGCGTTACTGTGTTGTCTTACCTGTCCACCAGATGCCCTCAGTGTGTTCCCCAATCACAACTAGGCGTCCCCCTTCAATTGAGCGACCAATTGTTGGCCTACCCAAGTTGGATTTGCTCTTGAGTGGGATTTTATTGTGAATTTAAATAAATACAATAAGACTAATCAGCTTCATCCCACAACCGTCGGTGATTTTCATTAGCTTGCAGGCTAGTTTCGGAAATCACTTACCCGACATCGTCTCAAGACACTTTACGAAGTAAATATCAAAGTTATACCTCATAAAGTCATGGGAGAAGTGAAACAAACACTGTGAGAGCAGCATCTGCCTAAAACTTTGTATTTCACCGTTATGATAAAGTAGCTGTTACGGTAAGTGAGCACTCAGGTTAGAGAGACAAAGGCCCAGTGTAAAAATAATCACTCCCACTTATAAATCCTGATCAACAGATACATAAAGCATCAAAGCTTCGCCTAATGCAGAATGGCTCACAACGAAGTACACGGTGTTGACAACGTGCTATTACAACATATCGGATTTGCTGAATAACGACATGGCAACGTTTAGTTCTGCTGTCATCACGGTAACACCCACAAAACAACCGAACCTATCACTTTATTTGTTATTAGTTGGCAGCTGAGAGTGGTTTTGTACGGCCGGACTGCCTTTCCTCACTTTTCAGTGTTTGTGGAAATCCATTAGAAACAGCTGTCAGAGATGCATCATCACTCGAGCTTTGAGGAATACGTGCAATGTGCAGTATTTTTGGTTAGTAAGAGCAAATATAATAGAATATACGCGCAGAACACAAACATAAGCTTTTTTTTGTTCTTTGCATGGAAAAGAGGGACAGAATAGATGGATTGGCTAATTCGAAGAAAAGTGCAACAATCTGCTCTTGGATTATCAGGGTCGGGATGAAGTGGCTGCATAACAAACACTTGCACAAAGAAATGCCCTGGTGCCGGAGCACCTCAACACAACCCAATATGTGAGCCATCAGGACATTGGTCAAAATACCCCGTCAGTCTGAGGTGACAGACGCAAACTCCTGACTGGAGGGCTGCAGCTTTGTCTGGGGCGAGATGCAGATCAGAAGTGGCCGGCGCGGTACCCGGCGGAGAGCGACGCCGGCCTCGTGTTTGTCAGTGAAAACACGCATGCAGGCACATCTGCAAGCAGTTGAACCGGGCCTTTTCCTGCCGAGGTCTGGGAGTGTGACACGCCGACGCTGACCTTACCCTGCCCTGCCTGTCACTTAACCTTCATGTTAGATGTCAGCTCCCCTGCCGCCGCCGCCGCCGCTCAATTGCCCCAACCCTGACACCGAACACGACGCACGCACTGGTTAAAGGTGCAACCCCAAACTTTTTAGAGAGAGTGAGAGAGAGAGAGAGAGAGAGAGAGAGAGGGTGAATGGTCAATGAAACGCCAGGAAACCATTTAAAGGTTTCGGACTAGTGCGATGGCAGCTCCAATCTGCATGAAGGTTAGAATAAATAATCGCCTTGCTTTAGGTAATATATAAAGAGCGCAAATACATAACCCAGTCAACATTAACCATTTCTCACCCAAAGCGCTTATGAGCTTCAGCCTTTGAAACACCACGGCTCCCCGTGATAAAGTGTCTCAAAAAGTTTACATTTTCTTTGCCTCTGGAGCCCCAGAAACACAAGCTCGCGCTGTATAAATCTGTCAGGGCCGCAGAGTTGAGCATATACAGAGGCCTGATTTACACATTCCAGATGGGAGATTACAGGACTGTGGCGAAGCACTGGAGCATCACACACACACACACACACACACACACACACACACACACACTCTACCCTGTCCATCCACTGCCCCGCTCCACTTTGATGGAGATGGTGGTGAACATTATAACATACAAACAAAAAAAGCACAAAAGGCACTTGAATGTCGGCTTTCCGGGAGGTGCGCTGCAAACAAAGAAACACGTTTGAGCTATTTCGGCGAGACGCAGTATCTGGTCTTAATATAAACTTACAAGAAAACAATTCAAGCACATGAAAGACGCGGGCATGTGTCAGATTTTGAATATACGAGGCTTCCCCATTGGCTCAGCACAATAAGACATTGTTTGATGATGTATTCCGACGTTGTCTCCCGGGTGAACTTGCATAATAAGTATTTGCAGAAAACAAAGGACTTACGCAGAGGAAGAGAGCGCTCATTTTGAGACACTGCACTGTGGTTAGACCTGTGTGTGTGTGTGTCTGTGTGTGTGCGTGCGCGTGCGTGCGTGTGCGAATCCTTGTGCATACGCGGTGAAGGCTGCACACTTCCCTCCCCGAGGGCTGAGCCACGGGTGCGTAAACAGTGATCCTATGGTGCTGGGCGGAACAATTCAGTGTCAGGGAAAAGGTCAGCTATCGCTGCTCAGCTCCATCAGGTTAGAGGAAAACACGGAAAGAGAGGAAAAAAGCCGGCTAAAGTGGTGGGAGCCCGAAGAATATGTTTCCAATAGACCCTCGTCAGGCTGCGTTAGCATCTGCGTCCAACACGTGCACCGCAGGGATCGTGACCTTCCGCTTCCCCTTCCCTCGCTCTCCCCACCGGGCAGAGGAGCCCCCGCAAGGTCAGCGCAGAGACGCATGGGGCAGAGGGGCGCACAATATAAACTGACCCCCCCCCTCCTCCTCCTCCTCCACCCCCCTGGACATTTCCGGAGAGAGTCGGACCCGAGAGGTCCTACCCCATCCCTGCCAGGGTCACTCTCAGCCTGCAAAATCACACCAGCGCCCAAAGCACGGGGCCGGAGGGAGGCAGAGCAAGTGAGCCCATGACTTTGCCCAAATGGCCCTCCTCCTCCACCCCCCTGGACATTTCCGGAGAGAGTCGGACCCGAGAGGTCCTACCCCATCCCTGCCAGGGTCACTCTCAGCCTGCAAAATCACACCAGCGCCCAAAGCACGGGGCCGGAGGGAGGCAGAGCAAGTGAGCCCGTGACTTTGCCCAAATGGCTGTTTATCTGTGAAGCAGGTGGGGAGTGAAGGGGGGGGGGGGCGGATCCGACTCCATACCGGGTTGGGAATATTCCGCCCACGCGGCCCGCTATCACTGGAGGCATCCAGTCGATCACACCGTAGCCATGGGTACTGTCGGCAATGATCACAACACACGGCGGGCGAGGACGGCTCAAACACAGAAAGACCGCCGAGACCTTTATGCCGCTTTCACCTGCAGTAACACGACTCATGTGTGGCATTACGAGCCATAACAGAAACTGATGGGCTTACAGATGGGATGAAGATCATCAAAAAAAAAATGTTTTTTTTTTCAAATGTATGCCAAAAGGAGTATTCCACCTTACCTAACGTATAAGTGATGTTGAGGAGCGTGCTGACTATTGGCCGCTGAATTTTTAGCACAACATTAAATGACAGATTCTCACAGAAAACTCAAGTCATTAAAGGTGAGTGACAACAGGCAACGCGGCGTGTCATGTTACGCTCGATTGCTGCGCAGAATCTGTAAAATACACCAGGAGAGATAAAGCGTTTTAAAATAGCCTACTAGACATGTATTTTATCTCAGTGAGACCCATTGACTGAGAGGAAGTAGACAAAGCGTAACTGTATTATAACGAGACATTGTTTGAGATAAGGAAGAGGGGAGAAAAAAGCGTTCATATCATTAGGCATGAAATGGAAATACTGGCATTATAAATGTCCTACAATGTCTCGATCGTCCTTTCACAGTACGTCCTGACCATTAAAAACAATTGTACAAATCAATAAAAGAAGTCACAATTAGTTACAACAAAGTTGAGATGTTAGATGGGGGCGGGGGAGGGGTGCATGTTATTCCCGCATGACAGGGGAAAAATAATTATTAATTAGGCAGGAGCGCCTCATTTAATTACCTCTGTCATTAAGGAAAACAGAAATGGGGGGCGAAACTCTGAATCGAAATATGCGGATTGTGTTTTCCACTCCATGACCATGAAAATAACAGGAGGGGGGCTGGAGGAGGAGGGGGGGGA
Organism: Colistium nudipinnis; assembly: GCA_016785305.1. Lineage (NCBI taxonomy): Eukaryota > Metazoa > Chordata > Actinopteri > Pleuronectiformes > Rhombosoleidae > Colistium > Colistium nudipinnis. The sequence continues at coordinate 529,254 of JAFBJU010000994.1, read as the reverse complement.
AAAAAAAAGAGTCAGGGGAAAAACATCCCTGGCTAATTTAAATACAGTCTTATTAGTCTAATGACCAGAGTCTGTGATCACTACTCATCACCATTAATGCCACAACTCTCCCCTGCTCCGATTGCCCAAGGCCTGGCTCTTTTTTTTTTTCCCCCCCTTAGCCCACATTCGGCCGGGGAACCAACGCGTTTTCCCTTCCGCTACACATGAAATGTGACATGAGGACGCTAATGTATGTGGAAAAGGGACGGAGAGCAGGCATGTGAGACACTCTGCGCTCCTCCTTTCGCGGTTAATGATATGACGTGCGGCACGGAAACCCAAAAGTCCCCTGCTTATTGAAAAAGCCATCAGCTCTGAGGCATGTTTCTATTAAGCACACTCCTAAATGTTATAATAGGTGGCCCCTAACGAGCTGTGGCCTCGCTCTGCGTTCCGCTTTCCTCGACCACCATATTGGCCGCATGCTGATGCTTATCGAAATGATGAATGCGGCATTAAGTTCAAATGAGTTGGAAGATTGGGAGAAGGGGGAAAAAAAAGTCGCGTTTGTCGTTGCATGATTTGGCCCGGTTTTCTGCTTCACATCGCACAAAGACTGCTTATTATTTTAACCTTATGTTTTGCAGATAGAGACAATCACGTAATAAGACTATAATATGTAAAAAAAAATATGCGCTTTCGTGAAATTGAAGGAAAAAAATAAAAAATAAATCCTCCTTAGAGATGCACGGAGAACAGAGACCTGATGGTGTTTCGCTTGAAAAAAGTAGGCTTGCCGGCTCTTAAAAGATAAATCATATTTATAGGATAGAGCCCCTTCATTTAAATACACCTCATTTTTATAAAGCTGTCCTTTCTTTGTTTGTTGACCTTGTACACACACTGTTTTATAACCAGTGCTTTTCAGTGACCATGATGTCTTTTTATCCTGGAGTCTCAATGGGACTGACTGCTCAGTCTTTTGTTATTGTAATCCTGTCTTTTCATGGGCACAAATTCGCTGTTGCAATATCACGGCACACATTCCTAGTGGCAGACTATATTTTTTTACCTCGCCGACAGCTTTTTAACCCTAAACACCTTGCATGAAGGAGGTGTCGTCAAGGGTCAACCTTCGGTGACGGGAGAGAACCCTTTGTGAGTGGCAGGGGAGAGAAAAAAAACGGGGGCCGGAAGTCATTTTGAGCCTCGGAAATGTTTACGGCCACGTCTCTCCGTCGGTCGCCTCGGCAGCGCGCGCCAAAACGAACGGGCCACCAAACGTGAGGTGAAAGCGCGAAAGTCACACGTCTCATGCCCTACATCAGCAGGCGTCGATTCCACTCCGCCAGACAAAGTGGCACAGCTGGCAGAGAAAAGAGCAAGGCAGGGAGCGGGCAGCGTGTTAAATGACCCAGGGACGCGGACAACCTTGGCGACGGGGGAAGGCCAGCGCTAATTAACGCCGGGCAGCCTTGTTGACAGTGGGAGCATCATCAGCGGGGCACAGTCCTTGGACTCCCCCCCCCCCCCCGTCGAGTTGGTTGTCCTCGTCACACCCCTGCCGTCGCTTCACCCAATCAGGACCCCGTAGAGGACGGGTCACCCCCCCCACCTCTCACGCCAGCCCCGGCCCCGCCGCGCATGATAATGAGGCGGATGTGGGCGAGAGCGGCCCGAACCTTTGTCAGTCAAATGCTGGCCCACAAACACCCCCCCATCTTCATTACTGTCACTTCCCTTTACCACCACTCCATCCATGATTCACCGTTCTACTTTTGGAAAAACTCACACCTTGAATACTCTGTCGTGTGAAGGCCCACGATATATATATATATATGTATATTTTTTCCGCGTAGCAGGACATGTTTAGGCCTTTTAAATTTATCGACACGTGGCCAACATTGTGACACTCTCAAAAACATCAGAGTGGCCGGGCTACTTTCTCCTCAGCCTGGGTGTTGGAAGTGAGAACAGTACTCGCAGCCAAACGTGTCCGTCAATCATCGCGTCAAGCTGCCCGGAAAATGTTGACATGCTATCACAGTATCAACACAGCGTCCTTTGGTGCACGTGGTCTATCATCCTCCCGATGCCAGAGCGCTATGGAATTAATATTCATCGCTTGCAATTTATGGATTCATTTATCACCCGCATCTTATTTGTTTCTCTTAATCGGCCCTGGGGGTCCGACTGTGGCCTTGGCCGGCCACCAGTGCTGGAGCTTTATTCCTCTTCACACAGGCCTAGTGTTAACGCCGCTGGCCAAGTTCACAGATTTGACTGACTGTGGACTTAATGCCGCTTGCCTTGTTTTCAGCACTTGTCCCTCCAGATTTGCCACCCTGGCTGCACAATTTCCTCCAATTCTAATTATGCATCAGCTCGTTATGCCTGGGCCTGGGCGCCTCTCCTAATTAGAGGCGACGCAGGGTTTGGTCCCAGGCTAGCCCCGAGTGAGGGAACCAGTTCAGAACCAGTCCGCGGCGTGCGCTCATGGAGGACTGGGGAACTGCCAGCCTCTCCAAGTGCACGGGGGAGAGGAAGGGCCCTGTCTTGACAGTGCGATGTGACGTGCCTTCACACAGCACTCTCTCTCTCTCTCTCTCTCTCTCTCCATCCCTCTCTCTCCATCCCTCTCTCTCACACACACACACACACACACACACGTACGTACCAACCAATAATTCTGCTGTGTCCCACATCCATTAGCATAACCTCTAGATATTAATAGGACCCCTGGAACAATGGAAATCATGGTTGTCTCACTGGTGTTATGTCTTGCCAGTGTGGTGTGATTTTTTTTTGTTTTTGTTGATTTGTTATTATGCTGTGAAGCTGAGATGGTCAGGCGGGGGGCTCTGAGAACAGTGTCAGTGGGCAGGGGTACGAGAGCGTGAATTATTAAATCCTTGTTCCCTAATTAACATCAGGCATAAGACACGAAATAGCCTCTCGAGCTGGGAAAAATACAAAGTTGATTCAAGGGAATCGTTCCAGAGACAAGAAGCAAACAACGGCTTCTTGTTCACAACACACGCTGTCCTCCAAGCTTCTGCACCTTTTCAGCCACTGTGGGTTTTACGCAGGCTCACAATGGTCCTGGGGGAAATCATATTTCACTTTCAGTAAAGAGGTTGGCAACATAGCTGGTGCAGCCGAATGTGCAGTTTACGCAGTCTGTCCTTATTGCTATACTACAACTTAAAGGATTAATTCCCTCCTGCAGATTGATGCTTCCCGAAGACCAGCAGGTAAAACACAGAGGTCGACGTTGAAACCTTTGCACACTGTGGCTGAATCGGTGCTTAATCCATATCACATAGCGGCTCCTTTCTCAGCATATTAAGATATGTGCAAATATTCAACAAAGAAATAATGGTGACGTTTGTATCAAACACCTCTCCCGGCGGCCTGGGGTATTAGTGTGCCACGTGTCCACATCTGCGTATGGATGCTTGCGCAATTGCCGCTTTACACATTAGCAGACCCGCTACCACTGCAAGGTGTGATTCGGCATCTTTTTCTCACCTATCCCCCCCCTTGTCCTGTCGGCCACTCTGGCCCCGAGTGAGAGAGAGAGGATGGGGTTGCAACACAAACGTGTGCGTGACACACACCTCCGCTCGGCAAACTGACAGAGACTTATGCACATTCATTCGCCCTCTCTGGAGCACAGGCGCCCTTCCGCACAGACACAAACGCAAACTCGCGCGCGCCGTAGTGCTAATTAAAGCCCTCGGTGTGAGCAGAGAACTATGCAATCCTGACATTTAGTCAAGGGAGATTTGGGGAGACGAGGAGAAATTCTAGCGCTCGGCTTGAGCCGGGCCTGGGGCGTGCTGGCAGACAAAAGGACAGCGGCAGGCGGAGAGGAGGCTGGGATAGGGAGCGGGCGGAAAGGTCATCTCCGTGAAAAGGCTAACGTGTCAGTGCTTTTGTTCCTGGCCCTCGGAACATATGTTTGGCCCTCCTCCATGGCTGCCACTGCTATCAGGATGAAATCTAACCCCTCCCCCCCCCCACCCCCCAACGCAAGAACAGAACGCACTTACACGCGCACACACTCACAGTGGACAGTGGTTTATGTCACTATAGCACAGTTGCTTAGGATAAACGGATGGAAAAAGTTGGGCCGAAGGTGTTGCCTTACCACTCTGGGTGCTGGTAAGCAGCTCCGAGCAGAAACACCTGTCTGCTTCTGTGCTCAGAAATCAAGATAAGAGAGGATGTGACAAAAGAGTGGAAATGAACAAGTGTGTTAAAGAAATTGGGTTAAGGGCTCATTTCACACACACGCACGCGCACGCGCGCACACATCGAACAATCTTCAACAAAACACTTAGCACCCCTTAAATTAAAGTAAATCAAATTACTTACCACCCTAAAACAACACACACACACACACACACACAGACACACACGCTACAAACTGAAACAAGGCCGGAAACTATGGGCACAGACAGCATGTTGATAAATACAGCTATAAACAGGAAACCACGGTCAGCGGTTGTTTAGATTAGCCGGGACCAGGAGGAAACAGCTCGTCTGCCTCCGAGGAAAGGTCCAGAGGTTTATTCACCTGTGAGCTGAATAACTGAGAGCCGAATCAAATTAGAAATCTCATAGATCTGTGCGCGAAAATACTTCCATGTCCATGTCCAGAGGTCACCGGATTCCTTCAAACGCCCACAATGAACATGTTCTATCTCGTTTCTCAGGCTACACAAAAGTCCAAGCGTGAAACATCAATTTGTGGCTTTATGCACCATTTCTTGGCAGCAGTGACTTCCTGCAACCCTAGTTCCCCCCCGTTTTCGCCGGCTTTTGCGCTAACTTGCTGCTGGCCACAGCTTCGTATTCGTTCTGGCAGAAATGAGATTTTCAATTTTCTCAACCAACTCTCAGCGAGGAGGCAAAACAAAAACAAGGATCCCTAACAAAAAACAAAACGTCTCTGAATATTATGCTTCGGAAACACAGGCATGCATTGTATTCACCGGTTTGCATACGGTAAACTCTCCTGGCCTTCTTTGCTGCCATGCAGTTGGCCGGAAGACCGCCGACTGCATTCGTCCTAAACGTGATGTTACATGCTCAGAGCGATGATATTAGTGGATAGAAAGGGAATAGAAACGCTATCCTTTCGGGAAAATTGAACACAGACATATTTAGTAGCATGCCTAATGTGGCGGCATCTGCTTCCTGTCAGGTAGGCTCGCTCAGAGGTCTCGTCTCAGTCTTTTTACGCTTCAGGACATTCTCTCATAAAAATTTATGAACAGGCCATTTCATGACATACGTTACGCGGTAAAATATAGGAAGAATGTACCCGGTTTCATTGGCTGACTTGTTAACACGACCCTGACATAACCCTGATAATAAAAGAAATATCCCCGAGTACTGTAGAATTAGTCACTCCTTTTTTCCGCATCACACTGTGTGAATCTTAGCGGGCACGCAAAGCATTTAAAGGAGCCAGCCGGGATTTGACCAAGAGCAACATATCAAAACAGGTCAAGCAGTGAAAGCTAACCGGTGCCATTTGCCATGAATTGATTCTTAAATTGCGGGTCTCACAGTGGCAGTGAGAGAACAACACAACCAAATGTCTAGGCAATACTAATTAACGGTTCCGTATATCAAACTCTGACAAACTGTGCAACACGCACACTGAAGTTAGTGGGTTTATGAAAAAGGAATCCACATTGCCTCGACTGCCACGGTCAAACTCTGGGCGATTGTGGCAGACCACCTCGCTCATTTGGGGCCGACGAGCACCGTGGGCCTGATGAAGCCCGCGGTGATGGAAGTCCTGCTGGAGGTGAAGGTCTGCTGGATTACGTGCCAGCTCATCGCGTGCCCTGGGGGAACCCACTGTAAACACAACTACATGCTCCACTGTAAAAGAGAGACAGGCCACAACTCCGCCACTCGGCAGCACAAGGTGAATCAAAATGGATGAATTTCGATTTCAAGTGGCTGAATGAACCATTTCTACTTTGTTTTTTGGTTTTGATTTGAATTGATTCCATATAGCCTTCAGCCACCACTGCCTACCCCCGGCCATTCGACCCACCAGCCACCAACCAGCACAACAACCTCAAATCCCATTCGCCACCTAAGTCACCCGTCAAATGAGCTGTCTGGACGCATCAGCGATGAGACCAAGATGACACACACACACACACACACACATCTCTGTGTATGTGCTGCGATGTCAGGGGCAGAGCAAGAGGCAGAGGTAGGAGGGCGTTCTCATTAGTGAGAGTCACTGTCACTTCAAGATTGTAAACATTCCACAGATTACCAGAGTGGACCGACAACTCGACTCGTCTTTAGTTTTGCTCCAACGTACACAACAACACCCCCCCCCCCGCTTACTTCATTGTCATATTGCCCCCTCACACCAAGACTGATGACCTACATTTACATAAAGTCTCTGTTGGCAGATTGGACTGGTCATTTGGTCATAAACTATTCATAGCCGAGTGGTCAACAAACACACCTGTCAGAAGAGGTAATAATAAGAGGGGCATTAATGGTCAAAGATGCGTTGAACGGGCCCGTTTGTTTGCATGCGTCATTTTTTGCGTGTCTCAGACCTCGCCTGTGGTGCCATCTGTGTCCTTTTCCTCACAAATCGGGACAAATCAGAGTGCTTAAAAGGGAAACAACGTCGGAAAATGGCGAAATAAATAAATGATGGCGTGCAGACGGAGTGCAAATGCAAGTGGCAACCTGAAACGCTGAGGGGAAAAAGGAGAGGAGCGAAAGATAGTGATTAGGCAACAGCAGCGCCGGCGATAGGCCTCTCTTCACAGTCTCTGTGGACCGCAGAGATGAGCCTGAGAGGGGGTAGACAGCCAACATGGCAACCTCTCAGCCCACATCAGGCTGTCGCCGACTGCAATGTCCACCCCAGAGACCGCGGTGTGCTCTCCGCGAGAGGGAACAAACTCATAAAAGCTATTATTGAGCAGATGGAATGTGCTCTTTCTCTGCTCAAAAGCCGTCAGCCACGGAGCCAAGAATTTGGTGGCGAGAACGTCTCAAAAAAAATATCTCAAAGAGTTCAGGTTTGAAGCAGAAACTGTTCAAGACCCCATCCACTCCGGGCTCACCGTGACCTGATCATGTCACACCGCTGACAACGCGCGCGCCCACGCACGCGCGCTCTGCATCCATATAAAGACTTGAGTATGGTGCTTAAAGTGACCGAGTGTGTGTGCGTTTAACAATCCCCGGGCATTAACTCTGGGGACATGCTGCTGCCGCAGTGCTGTGGGCTGACCAAAGGAGCTGTCTCACAATCAGGGCGTGAAATGCTAAAGAGCTTCCAGCCAACACGCCTGCATGGTGTTTTGTCCTCACTACTGTTCATTTGACATTTAGTAAATCATTACTTCAGTCATGCCCTCGAGGATCAATCAAACACGCATACTCTCTCTCTCTCTCACACGCGCGCACACACACACACGCACACACAAACGCACGCACACAAAGCCCTCAGAGCAAGCTGTAATTTTCTAAATTGGATCGTCAAAACCCACATGGGAAAAAAGACACTTTTTTTAATGTTTGTCATTTAAATAAAAAAAATATATAAATATTGTTTTATGCCATGCTATTTTATAGGCTGGCCTCAATTGATGTCATTTCCTTGAAATGGCGGGCCGCAGAGCGTCCACGCTTGACACGTAAACTCCCCCCCAAAAAAAAGCCTTTGAATGAAGACGTCAATTGATCTTTGAGCTTTTGTTTGGCCTGTACGGACAGGCGGGCGCTGTCAGACTTTCACACGTCAGATGCGGGTGCTAAACTTCCGCCTAGCCCTCTAATCATTGCTGGGCAGGTTGAAAGATGATAAAAATCAAAAACAAAGTGATATAATGGCCACACATGTGTCTGCTTGCCTCTCATCTGCCATCCACACGCTGTCAACAGCTGACGGACAGTTGATGGCTCGAGAATGTTTTGAGAGATTGACAGGTGACTGAGGGGAACTCTCTCACAACCTAAATGCCATTTATATATCGAGCAATAACACTGAAGAATACAGGATCAAAATATGGACTGTGATTTTGTGCACTAGTGTAGATGCACAATTTTGCAAGATTATTGCAATATTTAAAGACGGGGGTCTTTACCGTGAACAGGAATGGATAGCAAACTCCACTATAATGCCCTTTCAGTTGAAAAATTAGTGCACATAGCTAAAAAAAAAAAAAAAAAAAAAAAAAAAAGATCAGAAAACTCCATCTACATGGAACCATAAATAACTGTGTAAAGCTTCCTAGAAATCCATCTAATTGCAGAAACATTTCAACTATACAACAATCATTGCCATCCCTCGATCCATGAAAATGAAAAACATCCAACAGATGTTGAAAGGCAAAACAATCAGAGCTTATTCTTTCAACCATTTGACAGGCCACACCCATTTTCAGTCTGCCTCCCTGTGATCGATATGTAAGTAATATTCTAGCAGATTCTCATGCAGTCATACAGTGTCTTACCATTGCTATTTATGATCTCTTTAAAAAGCTCTACCCTTAGTTTATCAGCTGCACTCTCTTAATTGCTGCCATACAGACGCGCACCCCCTTAATTATTGCAAATGGAGCACACAATCTCCGCGTCTCGCAAATAATCCTTTGCCTTTGTCATTATACTGTTTTATAGAAGTGCTTTAAGGCCCTTGTCTGTGTGATTAGCTAATAAGGAGCTCCTAATGTCTTGTCTTGCACTCGCAGAGCACATCCTTCTTTTAATCCATAAGCTCTTAAGGCGGCCATAACCAGTAAAGTGTACAAAAGCAACCTTAACAGTCCATACACATTCAGACACACTTAATATCAAGGAGTGAAGAGCGGAGAATTGAGTTTGTGTGGATAAGAGTCATATCCACCATCAATTAGGGACGGAGATAGGAAGCGAGAGATTTTAATGTTGGCCTTGAGAGGCTTGAGTGTGCATAGACAAGGAATCAATAGCGAAAGAGACCACATTCTCCATGTGTGCATTTCATCTCGGGGTAAGGGCCTATACACTTTTTCAAAAAAGGGTTTAACGCAGCACTGCGTGTATGATTTTCTAACTTGAAATTTATATAAATATGAAACATTGTCGTTGCGTTTGCTCTGTGTCATGCATCTCCTTTTTTTTTTGCCTTGCAGCAATTCAGCGCAAAACTTGAACGCAGTCTTGAAAGATGTGATATATTCAAATTCCCAATAATCCTCAATAATGCTGGACTGCCCCGACACCTCATCATCACATTGGCTCGGGGTAAAAACCCCTGAGATGATGCCAGCAAGGGAGCTGCCCAGCGTCTTCTCAGTGACAGCAAACGCGCTTATTACTGAACTCGAGGGTTTTTCTTTTGTCCTGTCGGACACATGAGGTTATCTGGACCGCATGCAGAAGGGAAAGAGAGCGGTGTCCGTGTTTCCTAGCCCCAGAGGCAGGGGAGAAAGAAACACGGCGAGGTGGAGAGTTGAGACGCTACGAGTCACACGCAGCGGACCTATCGGGTTCGCCCTCGGGGTGCGTGTGACTATGTGTGGTTAGGGTGTGGGCGCAGGGGGTGTGTTTGGCCGTCTCCGCTGTGGTGGAAGTAACCCGGGATAGGGGACTGCGCCAGTGGACGGTAAATAAAAAAAGGGGAGGGGTCAGGGGCTGGAGGAAGCGAGGAAATACGGGGGAGAGGGTCATTAGGATTATTGCTGCGGAGTGCGTAGTGGTGGTCGCCGGGGAGGTGATATTACCAGGGCCTCAAGCCTTTGCTTATATTCTCTAAACAGATAATAAAAGAAATGTGGACCATCGCCACGAAGGAGGGACAGTGTCTTTGACATGTCATATTTTCATTACATTTCACCCCGAGGGCAGAGTGATGAGAAAATCCCACTCATCCGTATTGAGCTCTCTCCCAAAAGCTCCACGTCAGGCCACCTTTTCTTCCTCCTCTGAGGGAAACCAAGAGCCATGGATTTCCCCCATCCCAATATACAAAAAAAAAAAAAGGTTAAAATGATTTCCACCGCAAGAGCATGTCATTTTATCACTTAAAAGGAACCAAAATCGGTGAGATGAATTTCCAAGCTTGTTTGCCGCTTTCAACCGAAAGCCTGTGGGAGGGGACAGAACAGGACATCCCAGGTTACGCAGAGGTTAAGAGGAGGCTGAGAGGTAAATAACTGATGCCGAGGCCTGTTCAAATACTCGCAGACTGTTTCCAGATGCAACATCTGCTGATCAGCAGGTCAACCTCCAGCCCCGTGAGCCGGCTGACTTCCTGTCTGGAGTTCCACGACTCGCGCGGTGTCTTCCTCAAACACAAGAGATACGGCTGCGTTGGCTCCGTCTTAAGTGAGAATATAATCAACCATAACCACATAATCGCAACTCGCTAGAAAACACAAAAACTGTCGCTGGGATGGCATCCATGCCATTGCACACGATAAGACTGAATATATGGCGCTTCAACGAGACAGAATCCCATTCAATACCAGAGCACAGATTTGGAAATTATTTAGGAAAATTGCACTCAACATTGTTTTCATGGGCAATCCGTCTTTATGAGATTTCCTTTGATCTGCTCAAAATAATCCCCCATGATTTAAAGAGTACAGGTTAGCTGCGTCAATTTCCAAAACGAAATGAAATAAAGATGGGATAGGCAAAGGAATAAATGAGTGGGAGCTTCATAAAAAAATAAAAAAAAAATCCCTGTGAACTGACATGAGCTCAGTTCAAAGGACTCTTAGTTATTGCCTAAGTACTTTAATAAAATGGGCAAGCAACATGATATCCTGGGGAGATTATAACGTGCAACATATCACAATATGTTTCACATACATTCCTGTAAAGGACTTCGATTCAGTCTGCGTCGTTGTTTTCAGCCGTTTTTGTTTTTATCCATATCAGTATCCTTAAAGGTAGTCCTTTTCATTGTTGTTTTGCCAATAGTGGAGTCGATAGATGCCGTAACCGAGCCGAAATGCCACAAATAGAACGAGGCCTGTGCAGTAACTCTGGTCAATAGTGCAGCTGGGAATCAGGCGTTTGCTCTTTTACCAAAACACTGCGTCTCTGGAGGCTGGAACCTCCGTGATATGCATATAATTATGAAACCGACCGCATGTGCGTCCAAAACACAACGACTGGAACTAAGCGTGTACCTTCACATGCATTCAAACGTACTACAGACTCACACCGAGGGAGAGTAAGCCCAGGGAAGGCACACTAGCCGGATATAAATTTTTCATAACCTCATGCTCAATACAAAATGCAATAAGTGTTTCTTGTAAGACGACTCCCGGGCACTTACAGCACTTGAGCATTCGACAGAGGTTCTACTCAGGGGTCCGGCCTACGTGTTTGTCTGACTTACTTTGTCTCCGGCAGGATGACATCCGATGCTGAAGACGCCCCGGGGCTGGAGTGGAGTGGAGTCGAAGTGGAGAGGGATCCTGTGCTGTATATATAAACGAGATAGGAGAGGAAGAGGAAAGAAAATTGAGTCACTGTGTTCATCTGCATGAGTTTCAGAAACAGATTCCCGTCACTGTGGAGGAACGGCGCAAATCCCTGTGTCTAATACCATGATAAACAAATACAGACAATCGATCAAAAAATTCATTATTCATCTAGACAGGTCGGGCTTCCCGTTGTCATCACCTCGGCCCGGTCAGCTCTCTCTGACCTGATGGGTCTCACGTGTGGATACAGGGATTTTTTTTAATTGTTCTAAACCAGTCTGACCTCCAGCTTGGAGTTTTTTGTTTTTTTTTAATAATGAATCCCCAGTACAGTACTACCTATTAATGGTATGGACACGATATCTGCTGATGTAAGCATGCCCAGTGGTGACACGACTGTTCTTGCCTCTCCACCCACGTCAGTTGAAATGACATTTTTTAAGGTTGAAGTGCAACGTTTCCCTCTCAAGAAACCAATTCCTCTTTGCAACTAGCTTTCTGGCTAATTGGCATTAGTGCAAGACAATCGCGGCAGTCTCGGGCCTTCGCCCGAGTCAGCTGTACGTTTGGGAGAGCCTTGGGAGAGAAAAAAAAAAAGGACACTGACATGCAAATGATTGTCTTGAACTCTATTGAGCGGGTTACATTTAAGTTAATTTGCAGTTGGGAGTGGCTAATGGAAGCAGGCTCCTCCAGTAACTCTTAAGGAGTCAATCCACCTGATTTAGAGGAAGCCAGCGCATAGATCTCTTGATTGACAGAGCTGTTACTCATGTGACATAACATGACAGGCAGAGGGAAAGCAGCGGGGAGGCAGGGCTTTTTGGGGGTGGCCGACGCTGCTCTTTCGTTCCCTGCATCATATCAAGATGCCCCGACGTACAGTATGTTCCAGATGTTGGGGTTATCCAAGTGGGATATGCAGTTAAGTGTTGTTTTAAAGCCTTGAGGGTGAATCATAAATGTTGCACAGGGGACCTCATGAAAAATGCAGCACACACACGCCCCCTTCGCTAAAACAGAGCCCTGATGGACCTCTGGGAAAGGAGCATGTTAGTGTAGCATCATGCTCTGATTACAATCATAACAAGAAAGGGCCTTTATGGCGATGACAACGGCAACACAGGAAGCGAGTTAATCTCGGTAATCAGAGTTCATCGCGAAGAGCAGAGGGCCTCAACTCCGAATATAAAAAAACACTATCATGGAATTAAACAGAACAAGTGTGAA
>JAFBJU010000994.1:486326-511326 GCA_016785305.1 Colistium nudipinnis | reverse complement strand
GTCCTGAGGTTGACATTTTTGGGGATTAATAAAATAAATCAAGACTGAGTTGATTGCCCCGAAATTTGGAAATATCAAAGGTCCCTTAATATTTTCATGTGGAACTACAGTGTAAAAACGAACTACTTTAGGTCAGTAGTGACATTGCCCCCCCCCCCCTTAAGCTTCCTGACACTTAACCAGCATCTCCGTTTCAAACACTAGATAAAAGAAGTCCTCAAAACCTCCAAACAGCTCACTTCTGTCCCTTCTTAGCGTGACCTTTGGCCTCTTCAAGCGAGTTCAAACTTTGAACTCCCTCGAATAAACTCACAGCCCTGGCCTCCGAGAACTATCCCCTTCACCTTCCCAATGTGTGCCTGCATGTACATAAACACGCGCGTGCGCTCGCACACACAGCAGATTATAAAAGTGGGAAAAAGTAAATAAAGGTGATTTTTATGAGACGGTAGAAAGACAAAGGAACCAACTCTCTTTGAGCCCCGTCACATTTGGATTTGACCTTATTGTACCCTCTTCTTTCCCAAACCACACTGAAGTGTCTTTCAGGACACAAAGAGCTATTAATAACTGTGATTGTTTGAAAAAAAAATAAAATAAAAAATAAATAAACTCGATGTGGCTTCAAGACACAAACCCATTTCTCCTTGATCTTTACAAAAGACATTCTAAACTACGCTAAGCTTAATTAAACACAACTAATTGTAACTAAACTGAGCTAAAATAAAATAAGCTATGATAAGATAAGGTAAAGAAAAGATAAGATAAGCTGCCGAGATAACATACGATAAGACTAAACTAAAACATGATAAACTAAGATAAGACTTCGGTTGTTCCATCTAAAACTTTACCAGTTAGATGTTGAGGTTTTAACATTATAGAGCAACGAATTCAATTCAATTCAAATTACATTAGGGTGAGCTATAGATTTTATCTCAGTTTCTTAGGCCTGATCACAGATGGTCTAGAGGTCATAAAGCCATTGCATCAAGAGAAAGAGACATCTCCCTCTATGATGAAAACAATAAATCTGATCAGTCTTCTCCACCTCCCTTTTTTTGTTTTACAAGGCATCTACAATGTGTGAGAGCTTTGGAACCCAGTTTGTTCCATTCCTCTCCCCAGGTGTGCCCGTACAGCATGTGTAACCTGAGAGTAGATTAAAGTGCCAACCCCGGAGAGGAAAAATGCTCTTAGAAACGTTTAAATCCGTCTTTAACGGTGTGTTTTTAGTGCCGCCTAAAACCGACACACCGCAACACATGGCCACGATGGAGAGACGCAGCGTCATTCTGGAGAGGGGGAGAAAGACGAGAGGACAGAGACAGACAGGAATCTTTAACATTCATCAACAGAGACTAGGGCCCTTTTTTCCTGTCATCAGACTTGGATTTGTTTAGTTTACATATGAGCCCGTGTTAATGTTACTGGTCCGTAGTCCATTTTTATTTACAGAGATAAATCTCCAATCAAATAACACTCAGATTGCTATAAAATGTTGTTTTGATATCTATGGGCCCCAGATGATGAGTCTTAATCTACGATTTGAGTTACTCTGTCCTTTAAATCTATTTATCAAAATGACTACGTTGCAAATACCGTGGTCCATTAGAATGCACTTCACTCGAAAACAAATGGCAAGATATCCACGGGGAAAAAACGAAGCGGTTGACAATTTAAAGCCAATATGTCCCATCATGCAAGAAACTTTACATCTAAACTTGACCTCCTCGTACCTGTGCTTGTAAAAGCAGCCACAGGGGGTCCCAGCAAGTGAAGAAATGGAAGCCATGTGACACAAGACAGTGCCTATAAATATGGCCGAGATCACAGGGGCACTTAATGCCGGGGTGGGCAGACTGCTTTTTTTTTTTTTTTTACCACCGCGTCTACAACATCTTAAAAAGGTTCTGTCGTGTCATATGAAACCAATAAAAGCCAAACGCTTCCTCCCCCGACAGGGAGAGAGCAGACTTTTGCTTTTACACTACATTTATGCCTACTTTTTTGCTTTTTATCTTTTTTTTTTTTTTTTTTTTGTATTTGGTAGCATTTCTCACCATCCTGTGACTTGATGAAAACTGAAGTGCACTCTCAACTCTTTCCATGTTTGTAATTACCTGTGGCAGGAAAAGGGCGCAGATACGTGGCTTAAAAAAAAGGAGCGGCCTGCTCAGAGAGAGTACAGAAAATAATTGTCTTTGTGATGAATCCTCCCCTGACCCTCGACATGTAGACGCTACTGTCGCATTAGTCTGACCTCTGTACTTATCCCGCACCCTCATTCCACATTTAGTTTCTGATGATGTCAGCGATGAGAAGAAAGAGTTCATGGGAAGAATCAGAGAGCCTGCAAGACTGGTTCCCATAATGAGGCATCTGCACCGATTCTGTATCAACAAGTCCTTTAACCTACGCAACTAAATGGGCCGTTTGTCTCTACCCTGTGTCCCTGTGTCACGTCCCGGGGGAGTGTCTTCTGAAACAGTGCATTCATCTTTAGGATCATATCATTAAATTAATAAACAGAGTCAAGCTGGGCGGAGCAGCCACAGTTTGATTATGTTAAGGCACGAAAACATGTTAAGGCTTAGGTCAAGATTGTGGTTCGGGTTAAAATGAGTATTTCCTTTCAGGTTAAAGGACGCTCTTCGTCTCAGTAACAATAATAAACAAGCTGTTGGAAACGGCTGTGAATGAAAATAAAAAAACACTGAATATTCAAAGATCAGTATCCATCAGTCCGCTGCAACCTCCTCCGAATACAGACTCTATTGCTCCCTAAACTATATCATTTGACTACCTGGTCTATTGAACAACAATAGAAGGTCACTACATGTAAACACACGCACATTTTTCCAGAGAGAGTGCATGCATTTTTCAGAACAGCCTCAGTGCACAGGGAAATATGCAAATTACCATGCCATGCTTTATCATCACCGTTGCTCCTTACATGACACGCTATAGTCTCCTTAGGTCTACCCACGAATGCATGCGATGATCTCATTAACAGCGGTGTCTAGTACAGTGCAGTGGTAGCTTCTGATTGGCTGCGGGACACGTATGTCAGGTTGCAATACAGGCGCTCGTCACGCCATATCGCAAAAAAAAATCGGCGGGACCCGTACGGCGGTGAAAACACAAACCAAACCTAATGCACAAGTCTGGCTGACAGCAGTGACCTAAAGATCCTCTTTCTGTGTCTCTCTTCGGGACAATGAGATTCTTTAATCAGGCCATTGCCCGCTAATGAACAGAGGCCGGCAGACGGCCCCGGAGAGGAGAGGCAAAGAGGAAGGCAATTTCTGGAAATGATTACAGACTCATTTCCCTGTTTATCCTGCCTTTGAAAAGAGAAAGAGACCCCCCCCCCCTCCTCTATACCCCATAGGTCCTCCACTTATTGTGTCACAACCACTGGTCCCCCCCCCCCCCCAACCCCCTCCGACAGCACCCATCTGAGGCCCTCATTGGTCCACCCATAATCACTCTCGCTCCGTGCTCTTTCACTTTTGCTCCTGTCCTTTGGCAGATTTGTTTCACTCTTTCAATAAACTATTTCCTTTGTTCCTGCATCTTTTCTTTTCCATTTCTCTCGCCGTCCCTCTTTCTTGCACTCCCCACCATTGTGGATTTGAGGGCCCCCACTTGTAAACAATTTCCCCGGACAAGATCAAGCTGGGTCCCGAGCGCCTTTCATACTGGGGCTCCGGCTTACCCCGGGCCCTTGTCCGCTTCAAGTGGGCGACCTGGCTAGGACCGAAGTTAATGGCTGGAAATCTCTAACTAACCTCTCCAGCAGCTGTCTCCAGAGACCCCTCTTTTTTGTCCCTCTCCTTTAACCATGCTTCCTTTTCGCTCCTTTGCTCTCTCCTTCTCTGCCAAAAAATAGGGGATGAGGGCACTGATTGATGGGGGCCGGGGTGGGGGGGGGGGACTCCAGGAATTTTTCCAGAAATTTGCCTTTTCCTCCAGTAAGTGGCTCAAGGCCAGAAGAAAACCAAGGAGGTAGAGTAGGAAAGAAAATGAGGCTCTAAAGCTCCTTTTCCCTCAAATTCTCCCTCTCTCTCTCTCTCTCTCTCTCTCGCTCTCCTCCTTTCAGTAAAAAGGAGAATAAGGAAAGACCCTCCAGTGGACGTGTCTTTCATTTCGAAAACACAGGTTCAAAGGCACTGGGAGATTTGAGGCCTTTGTGCCGGTTTGACGGTAATGATGAGAGGGGAGGAACAACATCCAATTCCAAACAGCTTCCTGGCCTATTCTACACAGAGTCCCTCCAACCCCTCATCTGTAGAGCCGGGGCCTAATCCACACAAATCTACACTCGCTGGAAAAAAAAGCTGTTTCCAGCCTTCAAGTGGGTGAAAGCACTATTGGAGTGGCGGCTGCTGGCTGACTGCTGAATCCCTGGTGGCTGTCTGTTTAGCTTTCGAGCAAACACATAAATGGAAGGTCAACAGCTCCTCCGGATTTATAAGATAATGGGTATAATCATTAACACAACAATAAATAATCATAGACAATTAACACTCTTCTGCGGCGGAGGTGTAAAACACAATTTTTGTTTCTGGTTCAAAAAATTCAGATATTTTCAAAAAAGAGTGCCTCGGGAGTAAGGAAAATATATTTCCCTGGAAAAAGTGAGGACAAATACCAGGTTATTTATTCAATACTGAAACGGCCTACTTGAAGCCTGATGGCCTGAGTCCAATTTCTAGCTTGTACATGGGAGATTTCGGATTTCTAATTTAAAACCTGAAGGAAATGTAACCGCTGCCTCATGTTAGGCGTAATAGAAGTAAGTCAAATGTTAGAGTTGCTAAAGTCGGCTAAATGCAACAAGTCACAAAAAAACACTTTGAATAAGAAACTACAAAAATGTAGAATTTGCTGTAGGACATAATATATTGATGGATATATATGAAATTGCAATTCTTGTATTGGCTACATTGCAGGAGTGTACTAGAATTCAGCAGAATACCATAAGGAACACAAAATGTAATCTACCTTTCAGGAGTTATGATTATTTTTCAGAAAGGTTATGCGACTGTTTGTTCATGAGACTTGACAATGTGCGATGAGAGTGGATTCTACCATTGTCAGACACCCAAATGCCCCGAAGAGACAGGTGACAACCTCCCATCATGCCACATCACGCCCTTTCTGCGCTGGTGACACACTTTAATTTGGCCTGGCAACTAGGCATTTAACCTTATATTACATGAAGAGACATTCAAAGGAGCCAAAGCAGTCCAACTGGCAAACAAAGACATACAATGATTAGCCACTTACGGATATCCACGTCTGCACAGAGGAACGCACACACAAACAGAAAAAGACCCGCAATTTTTGGGGCAATTTGCTAAATGCTGGTGCAGCTTTATGATACAATTTTTTTTCTGAAATATAAAGAGACGTCACGGTGAAATGGTAGAGCAAACGAACTG
Source organism: Colistium nudipinnis (assembly GCA_016785305.1). NCBI lineage: Eukaryota > Metazoa > Chordata > Actinopteri > Pleuronectiformes > Rhombosoleidae > Colistium > Colistium nudipinnis. The sequence goes on along the minus strand of JAFBJU010000994.1, from coordinate 505,879 downwards.
CACGATTATGACATGGTTTGTCACACAGCCACGCACACTGCCAAATTTCAATGCAAAATATATCTGAAGCACGTGCGCATACATGCAGCATGCGGCACCTGCATATATTAAAAAACGTAGTTACTTAAATATATATTGACACTCAAGGACGAGCACTCGCGCGTGCGCGCGCACACACGCAAACCCGCAAACACCCACGCCTCTGTGTTGTCATGCTGACAGGGGTCACAGGTCATGAGGGCTGACGAGCAAGATTTTGGGCGACATGCCCCGAAAGAAAGGATTTGTTGACCTCCATCATCGCACCTACCTTTTGTTTGTTTTTTTTAAACACTTGGCATCATCCTATTTTTTTTTAATTCCTCCCTGGCTTAGCACATATTCCAATGCCGCGGGACCCCTTAAAACCTCCATGTCTCCCTCCCTTCCCGTCCCGGCTGGTCATCAGACATGGGCACCAGCTCACGACGCCGCCCTCTTCCCACCTGCAAAACACAAACAAATCCCCCCTCCTTCATCTGTCCTCAAACAAAGAAGCCCCCACCCCCTGCCCCCTTTTCTTTTTTTTGCACTGTCAGTCCTGTCCAGCTTTTCACTTACAATTAGCCGTGGCGGGCTTCGCACTCATCAACTGTCGTGAGTTTAGCACCCAGTCATGAGGGGCCTTGACAGATCAAGCTAAGGCATTCTGACACTGCTGGTGTGAAAGAAGATTCTAATTCCTGATAATTAGCTGACGAGAGCATGCAAGAGGGGAGGGGGGACGGGGGGGGGGGGACGGGGGGGGGGGGGGGGGGGGGGGAGCTGAGGCAAAGTGGCACTGCGTCGTAAGCACTTTCTGTCAACTTACTGTTGATCTCTATTCTCTCTCGCGCCCTCTCCGTCTCGTCCATCCATCCGTCCGTCCTTTTCTCAGTTTGCCTTGACGTCATTTCCCCCCCTCTCTCTCTCTCTCTGTCTCCCCCTTTCCTTCTCTCTCTCTCTCTCTCTCCTTCAACCGGAACTCATTCACACATCTCTCTCCACAGATTGTGTAAAAATGTGGCCCTGGGTAATCCTAAATGATTTCAGCATTCTAGGATTAGTCTTTGTTGAATCTATAATTGAGTACTTCAGTGTTATGTTTAAAACGTATTGCGCTACGCAATAATTGCGATCATGAAGATTTGAATTCGAAAACTGGTGTTTATGTGCAGACGATTCTTGTACGTCATTTCTCTATCTATAGAATTTTAAATGCATGTATTGCCTGCATAGATGAATCGTCCGCTGAAATGCATGTTATGGTGTAAGTTCTCATATACTAGGTGTGGATCAATTGAATCAGACACCAATTCTGACGGTAATCTAATCAACAGCTGCATAAGCTCCACGTCGTGATTTCTGCGCCGTTAAAGGACACAGATTCACAGCTCGGAAACAGAATCCAGGAATGCAAATATGTTTACCTCAAAGCCCTTCAAGGAAACAGTGTCGGTGCGTGCCCTCGCGCAGCGGGACATTGGATACTCTGTACATCCGACAATATTTATCAACCCCGTAAGTGCCTCGCTAATTATAAAGTTGTTGCAAATGCAATGAATGACCCTGTTGTTCACTCGGGGCATATTGTCAGTCATATTGGCCGTTCTGTGCGCAGACGGTGTCATGTGCTGTTTGGATGCCCTAGTTCTTTCTTTAGTCTATAGTGGCCATTGAATCTGCGTTTTGAGCAAATAGCACAGAGGATGCAGGTGGTGTTTACCTTTATTAACAGTAGTCCCTCAAGGCCAGTAACAAATACACGACCGGGCTCCACAAAAGATCGGGCCTTTCTATCTGCTGTACGTAGACCTTTATGACAGGTGCTTGCACTAGTGAGCTGCGAATGACCAAAAAAAAAAAAAAAAGGAATGAGATAGACAAGGTAAGAGTGAGCAGGCACACACGCTACTATTCCATACGCACCCATGTGAACATACACCCGTGTACAAAATGTACCGATAGAGATTCACAAGAGCGCTGGCTGATCGCAGTGCCTCAATGCCAAAACATGGCCGCTCACCTAAGGGCACACAGACACACACCCGCACAGCCGCACATGCATGTTCAAAAATGCACATACGCAAAAGCTCACCCGTGTGCGCACACGCACGCACGCACACGGGGACACAGAGTCTAACCGTCTCGGAAGGAGTCTTGATGTAATGTGGGTCTAATGCAGGGTGACATTTGTGATGTCAGATTATTTGCACCACCAGCTGGGTAAGTTGATGGCCATTAGAGGCTGTGCAGAGAGAGACTCGGATTAGGGTTAGGAGGACAAAAACCCGACCCAACCGATCCAGACACGGGTCACACCTGTATTTATCCCAACATTTTCCAAAGCTTTTCTGCACTTGAGGGAAAAAAAAACAAAAAAAAAACACACCTCACATGACCTCCCTCATGCCCGACCATATCCCCAACCACGCACTCGCTCCGGCTCCCCGGTCATATCAACACATTTACCGAGTTAACCATCCATGAATGTCTACATATCAGACCGTGACCCAACAGTTAAGGCCGGCGCCGGGGCCCCCGTGTGCACCATGCGGACTAGGCCCATCCAACCGTGGCCAAGGTGGGCCCCAGCGCTGGCCAGAGCCAGACACAATGGGCAGGTCCAATGGTTTTTGAAATGATATCTATTACTGCTAGTGACAGCAGTCCCGGACAGCGCGCTTTGATGCTCCCGCGGACTGACAAGCCGAGCGGAGTGACGCTGATGGCTGTGGGCACAAATCAGAATCGCTTTACTGCATCCGCAGCACCCCGGCGCCGCTACGCTCTCCATAACCCTAGCCCCAAACCTCTGACCTGCTCTGTCCCCGACCCCCCCCCCCTTCCAAACTGAGGGTGAAGTATAGGGGAGGGAAATCAAGTCTGCTACAGAGGCAAGAGGGGGGGGGGGGGAAACGGCGGATTATGATTATGCCCCAAAACCTCTCAGCAATCTGCCCCATCACCATCTACAGTGTCATCCCCACTTTCCACTAAATGTCACTCCTCTATTCATACAATTTGCCAAAAAGTGTCCCACGTAACCATGCATGCTAAAATAAGTATTTTTAGAGAGAGCACATTGTTTGCGACGTTATCTCTCCGTTCTACAGGATTCAGATCCTGCCTGTATTCCTGCCACACCCACCCACCCACCTACCTACCTACCTACCCACCCACACACACACACACACACACACACACACACACGTCTGTGACGTATCCTGTATAGGTTGCCCACTGGTACTTTTAGAAATCTCATCAGTTAAGTGATGTTGTGGTCCCGAGATCTAAGGACCGATTCGGAGGTAACGCGATAAACAATGACTGTACACACAAACAAGCACGCCACGAGATGCATAAATGCCGGTCTGTGATTTAAAGTGCACACGCCACGCAATACAGACATGCGCACAGAGACTCTGGCACACGCGGCTGGAGACAAACACAATGGCGAGCGCATGCAGGGGCGATGACGCCGCGGCCGGCGTCTGACTGTGCGTTTGTGTGTACGCGTGCGTGTGTCAAACGCACTTTCCCAGCATCTGAGCACCAGCATGCTGATGCTCAGAGGGAGAGAGGAGAGGTAGTGGCGCCCGCTCAGCTGAAAGGCCTCTGGCCACCATGCCAGCGCAATCTCTCCAGCACTTTGGGACCCCCATCGCTCGCTGCATCTCCCTCTGCCTCTCCCCCAACCCGCGTTTATTTCTGTCAGCTTCCATATTCTTGTCTTCACAGCGCGTTTGCCCGTACTCACAAGACATTTCTAGTCCGTGCAGACGAGGCGCTGCCGACTGCGGGGACCCCTGGTAAGATGGTAAACAGGCACACCAGCTTCCGCCAGCAGGCTCCCCAGTTACACTCGGGGCCTGGGGACATGTGGAAGTCAGACCTTCCCCTTACCCTTATTCTCCACAGGGACGATCAGCAGGCCTGTTAAGGCCCTGGTATGACACCGCCTGTCCCATGTGATACACCAACACAGGCACTCCGCACTCCCCCCCGCGGATGTACGGCCTCCATATGCACACATCACTACAATAAGGGTCCTTCAGTGAAGGCCCCAGCTTTCCTGATATCGGGGTTATTATCTGGAAAGATTTTTGCCAGTGGACAGCAACAAAAGGTCAAAGCAGTATTCACTGAACGTGGCCATGATAAAATAAAATACTGGCTAGTGAAAGAGTGGCATTTGTGGGTTGAGAGGCGCATTGTAATATATATACACAAAACCTTACTAAAGGTAAATCTAAATTCACAAACATGTAAGGTTGAGTGCACCTAATGCCATACAGCGATGAAGTGGAATATATGCATATATTAACCTCCCAGCAGAGAAGAATCCGTCTATTGGTTGTCCTCTTCAATGGGCACTTAGGGAGACGACACAAACAACATGGGATATGTTTTACATCCCTAGTTCTAAATAGTCAAATGATTATTGGCCAGAAAATCATTTCCATCAAATGTATATTATTATTAGCATTAACATCAAAAACCAACTTGAGAGATCCGTTTTGTGAAAAGGAATGAGGCCTTTTCTGTCAATCTTATTGTCAAATAATCATAATGTCCCAGAAAACACTAACAGCAATTAAGAGCATCGTGCACACTATTCCTAACGTGAATTTTCTGTCTGACTCTGAAGTAAAATTGCCACCTCACAATTGTATACCTCTGCCGACCAGTCAAGTTGCAAAAAAATGGGCTTCACGGTCCCCTTGAGGGCACACACTTGGCTCAATCGCTGAGAGTTAAAATCGAATCATTTCATCCAAAAATCTAAAAATGTCTCCCCCCTCTCCCTCCCCTCTCAGCAGTCCGTATGGCATCCTGTCTTTTCCTGATGGACGTGCGAGGGCCATCCATCTGCCCTTTTAGTGATTTGAGCAGGAGGGATGGCTTCGCGTATCGATAGCTGACATTCTCGTTCGTTCCCTCCTGCTCCTGCCTCTGTACACCAGTTAAGGGAGGTAAAGGCCATATATAATGACCAGCCCCAGTGTACTGATTTACAGTGCTGACCCTTGGCACGCCCGGACGGCAGAGGCAATATTCTCCGGGGCAATGAGGGGACACACAACAGATCCCAGTAACTGCGCTGGCTGTTCCTGTAAGATGCACACGCCGAGCATTGTTGCTCAGATAGACTATTCCTATTTGAATGGACATTACACAGTTTTTTAATAATGATTCGATTCAACTGAATAGGGAAAGAAAAGAAAACATTAATGGGTGTTTAAATAAACAAAAGCAGGACCGAGTTTACCGTAATAAGGCCTCCGAACGTGCTCATGAAAAGGCTGAATGTATTCATTCTTTTCAATCCCTTACGTAGAAATTGATCAAGAATAAAAATGGAAATTGCTCGTTTTAATGGCTCAATAAAGGCTGATCCGAAGAGTACTTCAAACAAACTGGCATAGTCGTAACCCCTTGTGGTCCTGGAGTTTACGTTCCGTCTATGAACCAGGCTGGATACCTTCGTATCATTCTCCATCTCTCTCTCTCTATTAACCTGCACTGTCCAGACCATGCCGTCTGCTCTCTCAAAAAAGGATACAAAGCCTTAAAAGTATACATATATAATATTAAAAGACTGAGAGGTGCTTCTTTTATACCTGCATATTACTGCCCCCTACCATGACATACCTCCACATCACCAGGAAGGCCTCACTTTTCTACTTTCTATGTCCAGATATGTATGTGAAAATTACAAATCCAAATGCAGTAAATTAAATATTGACACAAGAGTTTTTTCGTTTTTTTTTTAAGAATCAAAGGATGATTGTACTGTGAATGTGTCCAATTTCGGCCAACACAAAAAGACTCGGGGAACAATATGAGTCCCTCCTCCATGAGGCCTAAATGTGGCCCTCCGTCGCCTCCCCACAGTCAGTGTTTTCTGGCAGGTCGTAAAAGATAACTGCGTTGCGTTGGCTTTTTAAGAGTCGGGCCAACGAGTGCTCCGGGGTGGCCAAGGAGACTTAATGTGTGTAAAGGTGTGTTTACCATGACACAGAGACAGTGGGACCGTACGTAACCGCCCACCAGACAGCAGATAAGACAACAATCTGGCCCACCTCTCCAATTTAGGAGAGAAGGAAAGGAGCGATAGCGAGAGAGGAGGAGCCGTTTGAGGAGCAAGTACTGCTGGCGCCGTTTCCTATGCACTGGTTGCAGGGCTGCACACATCTCAACCATCCATAGAATAAAAATGTGTGTGTGTGTGTGTGTATACTCATGTGTGCACGTGTTTCTGTGTGTGGGCCATGGCAGGCCCAGACCCGGCAATCTACGGGGAGTCGTTGCCCTATAGCCCCAGTCCTGCTGTAACTTCATTAGGTGTGTGTGGCACCATGGTCCAGGAGCTCGTAATATGGAGCCAGAGGCCACCACAGCCCACACAGATACTGCACTGCCTTACCTCAGTAGAAGCTGCAGAATGTGTGCAGAATTAGCATTTAGTGAGAAGCCACCGTAAACAAATATGATACTGTGCGTATAACTGGAATTCTTCAACAACATGGGGGATTAAATAAGTGGATTAATGTTTCGCTAGACATGTATAATTCTGCTGGGCAATGGGAATAAAGACCTGGGGGCAAATGTAGACTGAAGAAAGTAATTGATTCTTAACTCCGAGCCGATCCGTACCTTTCACACCACTGATGTAATAAACGCAGTCCAAATTTTGCTGACGGCCAGATTGCGGTTACTACTTTGTTGGAGTCAATGAGAGACGGAGCAAAAATGTGCTGCTTCCACAAAAATAATATATATTAAACTCCCGGATAAAGCAAGATAATCTTAAAATGTTGCACCCTAAGGTGTAACAATCGATTCCAAGTGGAAAGGATTAAATTGCATCGTGTCATTGTCTGTAGCCTATTGTTTGGTGGGTTGTCACTCAACCTCGGCAGATAGCCAGCCGAACACAAAATCGGAAAACACAGAGGAATCTTCACGCCATACTGCTCAGGATTAAATATAAAGAATGTTTTTCACAACAATTCTTATTCACAATATGGTGACTGGTTCGCAGACGTTTTCTTCATCTAATGCTGACAAACCGAAGCGTAAAAGGTTCAAACAAGTGAACAAGGGAACAAGTGAATCAGAAACCCCTCACAATGTCACATGTAAAATATTGGACCACCTATTATTGCTAATGCAAATGAACATTCAGCGTATAGACTGACAACTGACGAAAAACCCGCTCAACACGGGCCGCTTGTCGTTTCTGGTTTTCTCCCATAGAGTAAAAGGTATGGCTCATTTGAATAATCTGCCCGGTCACTGACAGACAAACGCAACCGCACGCGCGCGCACACACACACACACACACACACACACACACACACACAGAGACACACACGCAAACACACAAAGAGTGATTGAGTTGCACATCCCCTTTCGGAAAGGAAGCCTCTGTTTATTTATTTGCTATATGTCTGAACTTGCTGCGCTTGATGCTGTCGTGTTGTAAGTGAGTCAGTAAGGGGCCCTTTATTAAATCACTGGGCTCTTTTGCCGGAGTGAGACTATCCCAGAGATCTATGGTAATACACAACCTGGGGTGGAGGACAATTCCATTAGCGGAGGACAGGGGCTGGGGCTGATAGCGGTACAGATAGGGCCCCGCCGTCCCCCTTACCACAATAGCCCTCGGCTGACCGGCCGTCAGCCTGTTTATCCTGAAGTTTTATAAAGCTAATCAGCGCTGTTTGCACAAGTCGGAATAAATCTGTCCCCTGCACCTGAGGGGCAGACAACCAACAGCGCGGTGTCATCATTGTCTACATACCTGGCGCCGGAGAGGATTTGTATCGCAGATTAAACGGCATGATAACGGACCGAAGGGGGAAATGTCACTTTGGTACGACCCGCCTGGTTTTCATCGTGGTGCCCTATCATTTTTATTGGTTTAAAATAACACTCTACTCACCCAATTAATTGCTGAGGTCTGGGAAGGCAGCAACATCGCCGGTGGGCCGTCAAGAGGATCAAAGAGGGTTTGACCTCTGAGCTTTAAAAAAAAAAAGCACAAAAGAAAGAGTTAAATTATTACCCAATCTGTCCAATGCAACCAATCAATCCCCGGTTCATCTTTCAAGTGGCTGAGCATTTACCATAGTTTTACGAGTTAGTTTTATTCAAAGGTTGTTTTTTTTTATATATTTTTACTGGGTCAATTCTCACCTTTGGGTCTGCCTCGAAACGAAGTACATACACTTTTATAATCAGCAGAAAATATGGATAAATCGATGAAAATAAAAGCCATGTGGCAGCAAGCCACACTTTTCCCTCTCTACTCACACAAATACATTGTAAAACAGGTACATTAAACGGTATGTGTATGTGTGCTGTTTAGAGCCGCTCCGAGTGCACGGTGAAAATTAGTTTACATTTTTTTTTGCTGACCTTTTGCAAAGTTGGGCCAAACGAGTGCGCAAGAATAGGCCGGGGCTTTTGGCAAAGCCTGTGATGAAAGCCCACCACTCTTGTTTTTATTGTCCACTCTCCACCACGCAGACTGTTGTGGGAACTCTGGAGAGTTGTGGCTGCTGTTTGATCACACCATGGGAGTCTGACCTGTCACTAAGTGGTGGCAAACATGGCCCACACACAGAGCGAGCGGGCGGGCGGGCGAGCGGCTCTGCGTGTGTGTGTGTGTGTCTACGCGTTTCCCACACACAGCGCCACATACCTCACCAGAGGAGGCAGGTCCCAACGTGTCAGGGTGTTGAGGATCCATAATGGCCATTTAGCCTTCAACAGCTAATATCAGCGCCGCTGATTTACAAGGTCGCCGGACTAATGAACCGCTTTTATCAAAAGTGTTTGACGCGAGGCCGGTTTCCGCGCAAAACCCATGTATAGACACACGTATTATAATAAAAAGAATATATATGATTTCAATTAAAGGGAAAAATAAATAAAAATGCATGAGCGGTTTCATAACAACATGTACCATACGCTGCGGCACGTTCAGTAGCAAGGCACTGGCTCTGGTAACCAGCTGTTTGCAGCCAGGCGGAGTGACAAGGGACCGGAGGGAGCCATTGAAACTCCGGCGACTATGACAGGAGCGTGGTGACAAGTGACGACAACGCCCTCCCGCACGCATGTTTCCCCCACATTGCACAGGACAGCACCCTCAGCAACGAGACAAGACGTAGAGATCACGCACCGTGCTAGGCTAATAGCCACGTTGTGCTGCGGCGAAGTCAACTCTCATAGAGAGCCGGCTCCGTGATCACTGCTGATGGGGGAACAATGTCACGACGCGGATGTCGGACCGCCTGTGAGGAAATGGCGACTTGACTCGTCCGCCGAATAGTTTCTCGTCATTTGGCAATAAAATAATAAAAAAAAAAAAAAACTTTCAAATAAGAACGGACATTTGAAAAAAGTCCACAGTTAGATGATTAAGGATCACCCTTTGTTTCCCCGTTTGGTGACCTGCAGGATTTGACCTCAGAATCGCCTTCACCGCAAAGTGTTGGAAAGCATCACGCTGGTGTTAATGGAGACTCCGGTGTTTGTACACCCTATTGCAGAGGCCTGCTGTAAACAGCATGTGTGTGAAGGTATGAAGGACTAGACACACTCGCGCACACAAACGCACACACTCAAAAAAAGACCGTTTTAAAAGCACACGAACATGCCCAGACGCACACTATATTTGCCCCCGTGACCAACCGGAGACCAGAGAGACATTGACATGACCCAGATAATAGGCCCAAAGTCTTGCCTCCACAATTTGATCAATTTGCAGTTTCCTCACAATCGCAGCCGCCGCGCTGTCCCCCGCAGCTACCGCGAGGGCGCCCCCCCCCCCCCCCCCCCCCCCCCCCCCCCCCCCGGGCCCCCCCCCCCCCCCCCCTCCCCCTCCTCCTCACCCAGCCATGCAGACGCATCACCGCTCGCCGCGGCGAAGATGCTCTGCCTTTCTCCCCTTTTCCCCCCAAATCACCGCTAAGCCTGCGTGATGCCTGCTGCCGGGACACAAACGTGCTCGTGCTCCTGTCATCTCTAAGCAAGTACAGACAGGAGGGAAAAAGGCTGACAGTTTGTCTTGTACCATATGCCACGTGGCAGCAAAGCCTAACTGATATGGCCGGAGTTTGGGCCACAGCCAAGGGCTCCGTTTTTTGTTTTTTTGGGTAAATCTATTTTATTCTCTTCGTTCCCCGCATGTGCTTGTGTCTTCAGCAGAAATGGGAAATCACTGTCTGACCCTCACCTGGCTGGATTTACTGTCAGGGGCCCGGCCGGTACCGGGAGCCACTTTGATCGTCATTTGCGCAATATTTCAGACGGTACTCACGATGGGCCTGGTGGAACTGACTGGCTGAAATAGAAGAATAAAAGACAAGGAAGACGTCGGGAAGAAACGATCCCCTTCCGCCCCCTTGCCTCAAGACAAGTTGGGCTTCGGTAAAGCCTTTCAATCACAGATTCACCTGTGAGGTCTATGTACCGTGCGAGGGCTGGAAATTCGAGCAAGGCTGTCAATAGTTGAGCATTTACTTGCGCGTTAGGCTCCAACGAGGCACATTTGTTGATGCGTTAATCTTTGCTGGGTAGCACTGCTTGGATCTTAGGAAAGGTGGGTCAAGAGTGTTTGCTTAGAGCTGCCAGAAGTATATGATGAATAAATGAGTGCAATGATGCGGGCTCTGTTTTCATCCGATACTGACTTTTCATAAAATGAAAAGAAAATCTCTTCTTAGAGATTATTGTGTGTTTTTTTTTTGTTTTTTTCTTATAAGTAATCTTATATTTGCTCAATACAACAATGAAACAAAAATCACCGTTTTCACTTTGGGGATTAATCTAAGGTGCAACAGAATGGAAATTTGGCATAATAACAGAATACTGGTATAATGTATATCTGGGTGACATTAATGCAGTTGCTAACCACGACACAACTTCAATTCAAGACCTGTGCCGATTAAGACTAGCAAACGGACATGACCCAGATAGGTTACTTTGAATGGCTCCATCGTCGATCTGAATAAAATCATGCAAATCAAATTGGGATTTTTTGTTCTAGATCTTTATGTTTCCCATCGCCATGGAGACGAACCATCGAACGTGTCGAAGCCCTGAATATCCACAGAGGACCTGTGTTAGTGGGATGCTGCCATCGCTCAACACCTCACAGCAGCTAAACTCAGAACTGGGACAAAATGGTCACCTGTTTTCGCTTCAGCGGTTCCCATCGCGCCTTCGCAGGCCTGTGCAAGGATTTACCGGAGGAGGCAAGGGGTTGATGAAAGAAATGACAGGTGAGTGACAGACGCCTTGAGGAGGAACAGGCGGCAGGGATGGGGGGGCAGAGTCGCGTTTGCCAGCGAGGTGCAGTGTTGCGCCACAGGTAAAGGGATGCCAAGGTGGAAGATTGACGCACCTTGATGGCACTGGCGGGCAGATGTGACACAGGTGAAGCGCAGAGTTTGGAGAGGCCTCGCAGGCTCCTCACAGCTGCCTCTCTGCCCGCGTCGGACAGATGCCATGCACTCGAGGGACGGCGCAATCATGTGTGTTCACTGGCGCAATCATGCTCACACGCGTTTTTTTTTACGTGGCAAAGACGGCTCAACGTGGAAGTCGAATTCCGGCTCTCCTCGCTCGATAGCACTTAAGTAACTGCATTTTTATTTCCTTATAAAATCTCACTGAGCGCAGAGCCACTCCTACAGCTGCTGCCTCTGAGACAAAATGTGCGGTTTTGATTGCACGTGACCTTCATTGAATTCCGAATCCTCAACCTAAGTTAGAGGCTACTGAATAGCTTCCGCCAATTATTTTGCTCCCTTACCCCCTCACTGCAAGGTAACAGGTGCCTGAGGGACAGGTCACGCTCATCCTTCCATCTAAATGTCCGTCCTCTCCTCCTTCCTCACCCATTCAAACTACAATTACATTCAAGCCGTCTTCCTCCTTCGGAATTATGTGGAGCCATCACAGGCACTTGTCGATGTACTTGTACTGTAATGCGTGGATAGAGTATTTCCTGAGGTTCAGTGGAAAAAAAAAATACTGCAGGCAACTTATGAAAAACTAAATATACTGTATATATATATAGAAAAACATATGAATATGTATTTTTCTTATATGAATATAGAAATCCGATAGAGAGCAGAATAGTTTTAAAGCATATTTGTTTCTTTTTATCTCTTCCCCTTGATTTAAAAGAAAATAATGTTTTGAAACCCGTTTCTTCACTCTCTTCTTTGTTCCAAAACCAAGCTTTCAGCTGAGGGGCTGTGATTCAACTTCTTGTGTCTTCTGTAAAACCTGTGATCACTGATTTATTGATTCGCCATCTATCCAAGTGTACTTGTTTAAAGAAACGCGGACAATTCAACCACCATAAACAATGGATGGCATCTGGATAGCATCCAGAGAACAACAATGCCTTTTCCCCTTATGCAGATGAAATATGAATTAATCACAAGTGCGATATTTTATTCAGGGGGCCTCGGTAGCGAGCGGGGCACCCATCTGTCTCTCATCTCGCTAGTCAGCCATGTCATGCGGGACCGAAGTGAGAGAGAAGCTCTCTGATCGCCTGCCACCCAGCTCTTTGCTGCTGCTGCTGCTCAGTGTCACTGCCACTCACCCGCCGTTCTGATGTGTTCGTTCCCCCTCCGCCTCCATTAACGTCACTCCGGGTCGACACACTCGCAAATGGAGAGCCGCACAAGGCCCCTGCAAAATAGAGGGGGAAAGGGGAAACGCTTCATTTATGTTTCAGGTGTACATGGACACTTGAAAGGCAGAACATGAGTGATATATATATAAATATATATATATATATTTTTTTTGTCTCCTTAAGTAGGCTTGCATTAACGACAATGTCGCAGAGTTTGTGCTTTTGAGAAATGTCATTCTCCTACATTGGAGGACCTGGAAACGTCCTCCAGTCGCTATCCCAGCAGGCTAGCTTCAGGAGCCACCGTCTGTGAGCGGGGATGTTTCGAGCAGACTGAGTGACGAGGTGCATAAGGGGTCAGCATTCTAAAGGGGCGACCAATCGGATCATGACCCATGAGGGACAGATATGGGCAAGGGGATTTAGCCTCAAAGGTCACACCGGGGTCAAGGAGTGTCTTGCATTCCAGACTCCTAATCCTCTCCCTGCAGTCTGGAGCGCCGGCCTTCAATGGTCCACGCACGCACAAACACACACACACACACACACACACACACACAACTCTCACATCCTGAGTCTGTGTCCCCCAAGCACCAATGAGCACAGGTTGTGGTGATAGATTGGATAAAGAGACTTAAAATAAATGCATGCCTCCGGGCCCCAAGCCGTCTTCCTCCTCTGCCTTGCGTAGAGAAACCGTGGGCTTTGGGTGCCCTCGCCACTCAATTCCCTGACCTTCCACTTATCCAGCCACCTCCTACCAGGCCATCGAGTTTCCCCCATGCTGAGACACCAGAGTGCCGGGGATGTGGGTAATTTGTCAGGGGGCAACCCAACCCCACCCCCCGTTTTTTTTTTCATGGTTGTGTGTGTGTCATCAGGCAAGCATGTGTATGCACCAGGGGCTTTCTCCAGGAATCTCTCAGAGCACGTCGCCAGTCCAGGCGGTCCCAGACAAGTCAGTGTCGGTGGCTGCATAAGCGGCGCTCGAGCTCGTAGCGGCGCGCTGCAAGCCCGGGCATCCTGGTCACGGCAACACGAGCCATCCATCAGCCTGATGTGACGCGCATGCCACCCAACACCACGTAGCATTTGTTCTACCCTTTCCCAAATGCCTATACATCACGTGCATAAACAGTAGAGAATGGAGCAATGATTTTGGCAGCTGAACTTGTTGACATATATGGCGCAAATCCCACCACACGCACGCACGCGCACGCACACACACGCACACACGCACACACGCACACACACAGTGACAAAATTACATGTCTGCAGCGTGGGCTGCACGAAGAGTGGTTTAAGTGCAGCAAAACGACCAGGCATCAGCCTCCTACTGTTTATGTTGGAGCGGCCCTCCTGCTGGGCCTTCAATTGTGACCCCCCCCCCCCTCACTTCCTATCCCACTACACTATACCAAACACAGCCAAACAAAACACAGGCTAACATAATGTAGCAGCATGTCAGTGGTGGGCCCCGGAGCAAGACTGAAACATGAACCACTCTGTACCAGCCATTAGGACAAGAGTAAATGCAGCTACGATTTCTCCGTAGCCATCCAGCCCTTATGTTGCCCAGTGCACGGCCTGTGTGTGTGTGTGTGTGTGTGTGTGTGTGTGTGTGTGTGTGTGTGTGTGTGTGCAGATTGAGTGATGTATCCTGTGTGGTGGTGGCGGGCACAGTGGGCCAGAGAGAAGTCCCAGCAGGGGACTACTTCTCCCTTGGCCCCGAGGCCACTGCACTTCATCAATCTCTCCACTGGGAAAGGCGGGCTACTGGATGGCATTCACTCAAGAGAGAGAGAGAGAGAGAGGAAGCAAAAGCAGGCCCACCAACGTATACACGATTCAAGGAATATAGGAGCATTTCATTTCATCATTCTTATCGTCAATCATCGAGGTGTCATCTCGTTCACTGCTCGCCCGAGAGATTAAAAAAAAAAAAAAAAAAATGACTTGCAGTGTTTATCCCTTTCCTTCTATTAGTTTTAGGTTGAGAATTGTAGTTTTTCCACATTTTTTGTGGAACTCTTTTTAAGTTGTCTATAGAAATGTGAGTTTTTGATGTGAACTCCAGTTCAGTATACGCGCCATGATTTGTAAACACGGGTCAAGAATTTTTTTTTTTTTTTATTAATATTCCTTAAGAGACAATAATCTCCTCGTAAGTGACAACTGACGGACACCATGAGGTTGGAGGAACCCACGGATGTGGAAAGAAATTTCAGATCCCTAATTGCGTTAACAACACATCCGGCGTCCACACGTCCTCTCTTAAGATTTATACAAAAGAAAAACGAGGGAAACATTTTTTTAAAGACTGATGTGTTAATTCTCCCACAGCTGGTTGGCGAACCCATGCTCTGGGAGAGGGAGCGGTTACAGAGGTCTGGCACTGGATGCCATAATTGGCTGGAATGACAATGAAGTGTGGGGTGATAGCTGCTGTGTTCAAATGCAACTCTTCCCACTGTAAAATACACGTTTGTCATCTTGCTACACTGATTGAAAAAAAAAAAATGTGATAATTACAGCGGTCACAGCCCACATGACGCGCATCACCATAAATAATAAAGAATTAAGAGACTTTTGAAATCCGGTCGGGTTTTTTGGCATCGCTTGTTTTGCTGGTTGTTTGTCTGTCTCGGTGCGGACACAGACAGGCACATGCTGAACGCACAGGCTCTGGGACAGGTCCGGACCTCAGACGGAGGGGAGGGGAGGGGGGGCGGGGGGGCGCTGGGTGTACAGATCCAGCCAAGGTGAGAAATAGCTCAGACTCCCTTTGTGTTGATGATGACTCCAAAATTCGCGAAACATGTCGGGAATTTCTCATGCCTCAGTGGGACGCAGGGATCCCCCCCCCACTTCTCACTCACTCGCTCGCTCTCTCTCTCCCCCCTCTCCACACTGCACAGATTCTTTTCGAAGGCAAGTTTTGCAAAAGAAAATCTACTGAATCCGAATCAGGGCCCACATAATATATTAAGTTCTATGGCGAAAACTTTTAAATCAGAAGAATCTGCGTTATCCTGATACAGTACATCTATTCCAGCTACGCAAGCTTGAACAACTTTAATCATGGCTTTGTGAAGTCAAGAGGAAGCCGTGGAAGAAAAGAAAGCAAAAAAAAAAAAAGGAAAAGAATGAGCGAGCAAAAACGGAACAAGAGCCAGAGCGGGTGAGGAGAGTTAGTTTACAGTGCAATCAGCATTAAGGAAATTGGTTTGCACTAGTGCTGCGAGTGGAGAGCGGTGATTGATGCTAAGCTAAGCTAGCGGGAAGGAAGTGGAGAAAATTAGCAGCCGGCCAGGGCACCGAGAGCTGTCAACTACTTCCTGGTCAATCTGGGGTGTGAAGTATGCGCCTACTGCCAGCCCCCGCGTGTTCCCGCCTGCGCGGGGGCGGGTTTGCACAAGGGCGCGCACAATTTCTGCAGCGACCATGACCGGCGCTTTCACAGTATTACATGACCACGAAACCCGAGTGCGACCCGCTGGGAAACTCAAGTAGGACCACTTGATTTAGGTGCGAGTCGTCGCTAAGGAGCCCCATCTTAAAGTGACAACTGTGTACACAGGCACGCCGGGAATCGCACACCTATTTAAATACGAAGCAAGATAAAATGACTGTATATGTGTACAAACAGAGGCGCACATTTTTATCTTCAAACACAGACAGAGCCCACGACCCCCTTTGGTGATCTCGGCTCGGCTCGCCTCCGCACACCAGCCTTCAACCTTCGCGTCGCAACAACGCAGCCAGTCTCCGGGGCACCGTGTCAAGACGTGGCTGCGTGCATGCCAGCCGTGCGGCCACGTCAAGCCCCTGACAATAGCGGCGGTGGTGGTGGTGTACATGCAGCGTAATTAAGCAAGGCAACAGAGGACAGGCGCAGGGGAGGAGGAGACAGGAAGATGCCCTTGATGCTCGGGTGTCGGCGCTGACAGCATTTCCTCTGACAGCTTCATCTCGTCGGCCCACCGCAGGAGCCCTCACGTCTCCTGACATGTGCTTTACTCATGCCCGCCTCGTCTCTCTCCGTCTCTCCGCTCGCGACATGACGGGAGAGAGGCAGCGGTCAGGGGAGCGACTGGGAGATGGATGGAGGGATTTTATGATGGCCGGTGAAGGGAGAGTCCGCGGACGCACTTATCATTAGCCTCCACTGGAGCTGACGGAGGACAGACGAGCGACTGACTTTTTTCTATTGAAGGTTCCAAATATGTCCCAGTAGTAAATAAACGAAAAAAAAAAAAAATCACAGAATGGGGGACGAAGCATAAAGGGCAGCATTAGATGATAAGGGGGAACTTGGTTGTATTTACATTACGTTGTGGAGTCCATTAGATCCAAAAATAAAATATGTTTTTTTTTATTCGTTTTTTGACGGGTAACTCACCCTATAATTCAAAAAAAAAATTAGTAGAGAAGAATGAGAGACCCAGAGCGATGAGCACACCAAAAGGGGAGATATGGCCATTTTACAGAAGCTCATCTTTTACAGAGCACTCCATTCCTCTCAGGCAGGATTGAGTTAACGTCCCTCCCTCCCTCCCGTGCCCCTCCCGTTTCGCGGTGACTCGCCGGCTTGATTTATCTGATGGAAGGAATTCTGCACAGGGCTCTGGCTCTGGTGGTATCCCTATACTGTAACCTTTTCCCCCCGGCAGATGTTGCCCTCTCAAAACACGGTTACGCTCATCCCCAAATCCCCATACAAACATATCAAGTGCACACTACATGTTTACGTGGGCCGCGGTGGACAGAAATGACAGGGACAGTGACAGGAGTGTCGGGGGTTGGGGGGAGGGTTGTGTGTGTGTGTGTGTGTGTGGGGGGGGGGGGGGGTCAGACAGACAGACAGAGATGTAAGACATATGCTCACGCCAGCTGATGACACCAGGATGACCCGGAGGAGTAAGGGGAGATCGGGGGCAGAGAGGAGTTGATAACTCCCACAAATGTTGTAATGGGTGATACTCCGGGTTCAACAGTTTGCCGGGTTCCGAGCCTCGGCGCTGATTTATTGCATCCTTACCCTTTTTACACAAAATGTTCTCTTTACACGCTTTTTTGATTCAGTGCCGGGCGTTCCGACAAGTGTCCAAGAAAGGCTTTTAGTGCAGATACTGCATACTACTAAAAAAAAAACGACTTTTTTTCACAAAAGGGACCAGGGCTTGCCATGCTGGACTGTAACGCTCATACATATTTAAAATGATAGATCCAATCAAATATCTTGGGGAAATCTCATTCCTCCCGATCTTATGCATTCATTTACTCATATACCTTTAGATGAATAACATAGTACGGCGTACTACACACCACCATATAAAGAGATTATAGAAAATGGGCCGCAAAGCAAGTTAACGGTCAGTAATGGCCAAAATAATAATGGAAAACATAAATAAATATAAATCTAGCCTAAAATCTCGGGGTAGGTTAGAGGCTTTCATTTGGAATTACCAGTTGGGTCAAGCCAATTGAATTGGGTCTTAAAGACACGTGTGCAATGGGCCGGAGCATATTTCAAAACATACCTCAGTGCATATGCATGCATTTCCTTCGAGAGGGAAAGCAAAATAAACATTACCAGCCAGGCAGGAGGACAAGAAGGAAAAGGAGAGAAAGAGAAAGATGATGATGACAATCCTGATGATGATGATGGGGGGTGAGCTATGTCAAGACCCTGACAGCTTTGACCGCCTCAGCCAATATTTGTCACTTTCAGCGTGCATGAATTCTTGATTTGATGTGCCTTAATTGATTCAGCTCTGCCTACCACTGTCTGTCCACCCTACCCCCTCTCTCTCTCTCTCTCTCTCTCGCTCCATTCATCCATATTTCTATCTTTCCCGTTTCTCTATCTCTCCATCTATCTAATATCACAGGGAATAAGGAGTCTAGACAGACTAAGATGAATGGATTGGAGGAGGAAGAACAGCCAGCGACGCTGCCCTCCTCGTGACCCCGTCCATGACACAATGAGCCCCAAATGCCAGACATGACGGAGGATCAAGTGCTTCAAAGTAAGCCAGGCAGAGATAAAACCCAACAGGCCCCTCGGATGATGAACGAGTTTTGTAGCAGGGGAAAAAAAAGCCATCGTGTAGCTACCATGACACCTGGGCTTTGGCGCACAGGCGCAACACATGTCTCATCATGTAGCACAAGAAAGAAAAAAAAAAAAGAAAAGAAAAAAGAGACGTACAACTTTGTTGGACGTTCAGATTAAAGCACCAGCGTATGTTGTGTTGTCAGTTTTAGATAGTGATACAAGCCACGTAACAGGTAATACACAACCGAGAGTTATATTTGCAGTCAGATTTGTTTGACAGTATTTTGCCACACAGCCATGCAAAAAACATCAAACCTTCAGGTAACCCATTTTTTTCCCAGGCATTTAGTTCCGAGATTGGATTAAATATATCAGCTCTATGCGCCCCGTTACCATGGTGTCCAGCCCAAGGTTAACCATTCTACGTTTGTCACATTGTGTCCTTTTGCCGCGTTGTGGCAGGGCACACACACTGCCGTTGTTCGCAAATAATCCACAACCACTACGAAAGGAAACACAGCCGAAATTGATTTCCTCTTTCCTTTATCGTCATGGAAGAAGTATACAAGGTTTGAGTGGCTCCCACTAGAAGTGACGCCCTGTTCTCTGTTTATCCTTGGACCAAATGAATGGTGAGAAAGAGAGGGGACACTCCATTCGTAAACACCCCCCAGTTCCGTCTGCGCGTGTGAGACGGGGGCGCTGGTCATTGACCGTTTCAATGTCAAATGAGAAAAAAAAATTTGGAAAAACCTCATCACATTGAAGGACTTTAAAAACGATATATATATATATATATACGTG
>JAFBJU010000994.1:429105-486108 GCA_016785305.1 Colistium nudipinnis | reverse complement strand
ATACGTATAGTTTTTAAAGTCTTTCAATGTCATGAGGTTTTTCCAGAGGCTACTAGTCACATTTATAAAACATTACAGCAACACCAACCTATTGTGCACGAGTTGAAAGCTGGTAAAGACACTTTTGAATATCGTGTAAAATTCTCCTCTTACGTAAAGGAGAGCACACATGGGGAGAGAGAAAAAAAAAAAAAAAAAACACTAATAAATGCAAACATTATATATATATTTTTTGGGAGAAAACATAATTCTACTTTATCTGCTCTTTTAAGGTTAGGGCTATTGGATGGACGCGAGATACCTTTAATCTCAAGGAGTTGTGGCTAACGCACAAGTGGGGGGAAAGGGAGAGAAGGCAGCGCGTTCTTGACAATAAATAACAGAAGGCCCGCGCTGGAGCTGTCAGCTCGGAAATTTAAACGCACACGTGATTGCCTTTTAAGTGGGTGCCACCAATACCCTGCCGCTACGCCGAGGCTGCTTTGATGGGAGGTAAAAGCCCTGAGAAAAAAAAAGAAAATCTTTCAGGCAAAGATCATGAAGGTGTAATCGCCAGAGGAACATGTTTTTTTATTAAGAAAAAGAGCATCCCGTGCTATCCGGCCCTGCCCTGCTCCAACCCCCCTCTCTCCCGTGCATTATGTTGCTGTGCTGATGTCACATTGATTATGCTGATCGTAAACTGCCTTTGTTTGTCCCCGGCTCCCTCCTGTCAGTCATCCACCCGCGGGGACGAGCAGAACTCACACTAAAAGCCATCTTTCCCGTGTTTCTCTGCGTTTTCGGGTCGTGCCGCGGATAGCGGCGGTCCCACCGGAGGCCCCGGT
Organism: Colistium nudipinnis; assembly: GCA_016785305.1. Lineage (NCBI taxonomy): Eukaryota > Metazoa > Chordata > Actinopteri > Pleuronectiformes > Rhombosoleidae > Colistium > Colistium nudipinnis. The sequence goes on along the minus strand of JAFBJU010000994.1, from coordinate 485,281 downwards.
GACTCCCCTTCTCCCTCGCACTCCGCTGTATTAATTGCGTTTTAATGTTTCCCCTTCTTTCCCGGGAAAGTTGTTGCATACCAACAAATCAACAACAATAAGGTTCTTTTTTTTTTCTGCCGTGGCGGGCCACAGCCAAGACTAAAAGGGTGCAGCCACTGAATTATCCATGCAGGGTGCCCTGGAACGAAGCCTTCAAACTGGTGACAGAGGGCGCGTAGCAGGAGGCCATTTGGCTTTCTTTCTGCCTTTTTCCCAAGTGTCCTGTGCTCCCAGCTGTGCGCATGTTGCAGAATGGTACTTCGGTGCGAGTGACAATGGGAAGATGTTATTCTGATCCCACTAATCCCGCTAACCCAATTACGCATTGTGACATGTCCTCCCCTTTTGAGCCGCAACTTCGGGAACATTTTTTAGTTTTTAGCATTCATTTTTAATCCACGCAGTTATGAAGAAGAATAGGCTCCCTGTTCTGCGTGGCCTCTTAGACCAAGTGTAGCAACCCATTACGCCTGAATCTCATGGAAATAGGCCATATGATGTATAACATTATATTTTAAAGAACAGGGGGAAAAACGTTTAGCATTTTACTATTATTATTATTATTATATATATTATTATATACATATACAACAGTTGGATTTTATTGTTGAATTAAAATGAGCAAAATCATTCGCTTTTTTTTTTTTTTAATATAGGTAACTTGCAAAGACATGCCTACCTTGTAAGGTTGAGATATGAAAGTAAAGTAAGAAATGATGTGATCAATGAATTTGTTGCAGGCTTGAGCAGCCCGTTTGAAATGTCTCCTCGGTAGCCCGCAGCAGAAACCAGAGCTTTTACTGCTTAAGCTGCTAACCTGCAATTTAGCAATGCCTGTAACACGATTCTTGCTCATAACATACAAGGGGAAGCAGAGGCGGAGGTAATCAGACGTACTTACAGTTTTGTAATATGAAAGAGGTCATTACTACATGATTAGCCCGGCTTACTGTAACTAATGACAGCACACGTCCAACTATATCTGTGATTTGTTTAGGATAGTCGGCTCTTACTTGCCACAAGTGTGCCTTTGACACAGGGAAATGTAATGCCCTGGCAGGGCGGGAATATTTACTTTTTGCTGTTATTAATCTTTATTTTTCTAAAAACGTGACCGAGAATGTGCCGAGTGTATTGTCATCGTTTTGTTTTTTTTCCTATACAACGCACATTGCACAACACTAAATCGTATCTGTGTATGTGTAACTTTGATCTAGAAAATGAAAGCAAAAGATGTTTTGAAAGTACAAGTTTGCATATTGAAAGCAAAGCAGCAACGCAACAGTGAGAGAGGAACGCACGGGGTGCAAGGGGGGTCATCAGCGAATGTTTGGAGCTTGAGTTACAGGGCCAGCATCTGCCATCCGGCCATCAGGCCCTCATATCCATCACTGGCCGATGGCGTGGTGCAGCCCGGCGTTTGTAAAAACACCCAGAGGAAATGGAGTCTCTGGGCCAGACAAGAATAAAATTAGCTTGATGACTAAGTTCCTCCCCGGGTCCCACCGGGAATAGAACTCTGCCATTTGTTTTCATTACTTCCCTTGGCTGTGGAGGGGAGGACGGCGGGTGTGCGACCGTGTTTGTGTGCATGTATGTTTGCACTTGGCTGCGTGTCTGCTTCAGACGCTGATTACAAAAAAAAATGAAGAAAAAAAAAAAGACATTTTGTCAGTACTGTGTGGGTTTAATCAAACATATTCACTCGTAAACACACCATTTTGATTTCAGACCTCTCTCCACATTTAATATTTGTGCTCGGTCCGTAGAGGTGACATTACTGTTTGGAATTGTTCCACCAGCCCTCGTGGCATACAATATTGGCTTTGGCCCTTTTACTGCATTTGCTGGAGAATATCTAATAAGCACACAAAGGTTGTAAAAATTGATTTGCTCGCAAAATGTGTTTTCATTCACCACTAATGCTATGACCTAAGCCAAGTTTTTGCTGAACTAAATGTGTAACCCTTTTACTTTGGGTGGGTGACCTGGATGTGAAAAAACAAAAACACAAGACGCGGCATTATCACCTTATATGAAGTGGATCGTTTGGTAGAAACTAATGTCAATTTTCCCACCCACCTCTACAAACCCCTCACGTTGTCCGCATCGCAAACACAAATGTTTCGCTACATGGCTGCTGAACGTCAATCTGCGCTATTTCAGTGTCCCTGCAAGTCCATTGGCCTTATTTATACCACAGAGGCACAACATAGAATCGCAGAGAAAGCAAGGAAGTGGAAGCCCCTCTCTTCTGTAAACACAGCTCCACACAACAGAAATAAAGTCAGCCATATTTACTATGGTCGTGCTGTGACTGAACCTCAGAACCGTAATCTGAACAAATGTGTCTCTCTGCTTTTCCTCTCTGTTTGCACCCACACACCTCAGATTAGTTCCAGCTTTTACCCAGGGTGCCCGTTAGAGCTGAAGTGAAGACATCTTGTACTTCTTTAAAGCATGTAGCATTAACACCTCTGCCCCCTGTGTAAACCCTGAGTACTGATCCGCAGCCCGGAGTGAGAAGTACACAGCCCTTTGGGATGCACGGGTGTGCAACCCGCAGACCTCCGTGCACCACAGGGCAGCACTTTCCGGTCAACCCACCGCAGCAAGGAAGGAATCGGGGGGGAAAAGGGGATGCTGGAGTTGATGGAGTAAACGAAAGTGTGCGGACGTGTGCTGAAGGGCTGACTAAACAGGTCAGGAGGCCTTGAACCAGAGGTGTGAACGGAGAAATCCACACACACATTTGGCACATGGCCGCTAATTTTTCTTTTTCAGCTTCGTCACGGCCGGTATCCATTTCTTTCCTTTTCCCATGTCGGCTGATTTTGTGTCGAGTAGTATCCTCAGAGTGTGAGTTCACATAAATTACACTCACTTAATACTAGTGGTATGCAGCCGTGGCGCCACTTCTGCTTTTATTTGACCACGTTTTAGATATTTGTGTAGGAGATATCTGGCACCCACTCAAAACGACTGAGAGTCATATAATTGTCTGTGTTACAGTAACAAAAAAAAAATCTGCAGCAATTTGTCCGTCCAAAAACAATGTCCTGGTATAACTCGGAAACATTTTCCATTGGAACAACCCTTTGCTGTAGAGAGAGTCGCTGCCCTGTGAAGCTTTGTGATGGTTTTATACGTTGGGAACTATGGGAATTGACTTAACCCATAAAAAAACACAAGAGTATCCTTTGGACTATGAGCAAAAGTGTGAGCGATGACATCTCATAACGTCCCAAATTAACATTTTCTGAACGGCATGTAACTGCAAAAACACCCCTTTCACGTGTGATGCATTTAAATGTTTAACATCCCATCTATGGGAAACTTTGCTGCTTGAGCACACAAACACACACATGCACGTACACACACAGAGTACAATCTATGTATGTTCTACATGTAGCCTGAACACACCATAATGTATTTAAACATGCATTAATAGAAAGACAGACGGCACGCAGATTACGGACAAATTACTCGACTTCCCAGAAGCCCCATTGTTGGCCGAAGGGGGGGGAAGTGATTTTCTCCTAATGTATCTCTGTGTTGTGTCTTTGTCCTCCCACGACTGGCCTGCACACCAACAGTTAGGGGTCTTGCAAAACAGGGGTCAAGGGGAGTGTGTGTGCCTGCGTGTGTGTGTGTGTGTCAGACGACAAGAAAAAGAGAGCGCGAGAGGGGCAGAGAGAGAGAGAGAGAGAGAGAGAGAGAGAGAGAGTTTGCCAATGACAAGGAAGTCAAATAAAGGGAAGAAAGGCTCCACTTCCCCAGCTAAATGTGCCCCTGGGAGGCGTAAGGGAGGGAGACGGAGCGAGAAACAGAGAGAGGTTATGAACCAACAACACTCCTGCAAAGTCTCCAGATTTACAGCTACCAAAGCCCTAAGAGCTCTGCCATGCTTATTTCTCCAGCCAGTTAAAACAAATTGCAGCCATGTTTCAATCGCCCACATCCTTTTTCTTTGCTCATCCGCCCTGGCCGGCCTTTTTTGGCTGCCGTGTTATTTCTCTGTCAATTACTCCTGAATAAATACTTTCCTCCCGGTGAGGAAATCTTCATCCACTGGAAAGTCCCCACACGCCGTACATACACCCACCCACGCACGCCACCCCCCCCCCCCATCCTCTCCCCTCTTTACTTCAAAGGTCAACTCGATCCTGGAACCTGGATTGACGTAAAGAGGAAATGGAAGCTGTTGTGAGAAGCGCTGTTGGCACTTTTGATTTTCTTTCATTTTGTCATCATTGTCCAACTTGTATTCTTGGAAAACCAACAGGTTGGTTTGAATTATCCGCAGCTCATCTTTCAAAAGAGAGGGGGGGGGGGGGGGGGGGGGGGGGGGGGGGGGGGGGGGGGGGGGGGGGGAGAAAAAATAGCAGCCACGGCAAAACATGCGGTTTAGTTCCATACCGAATGAAATCCCTGAACTACGGAGGCATGAGCGAGAGCGCACAAAGCGAATAAATACTCCCGCTCTCGTGTGTTTGATTGCAAGTTGCGGTTGAAATCTTTCGTAACCCGATACACTGTTTGATTTGGGCTCGAGCGAGAGCGAGAGAGAGAGAGAGAGAGAGAGCGACGGAGAGCAACATCGGGCAGAAGGAGCCGGGTGGGGGTAGAGGATGGTTGGGGGCAGGTATGGGGTCACAAGAGTGTCTTTTTCATGTTGCAGATTAGAAGCAGATGTCGGTGGGATTACACCACCAGTGTCATCACTCACCCCACAGCCCCACCTCCATCCATACATACTTATAGTAGACACACACACACACACACGCATACAGAGGGTAAGTAGTTTCACAATGCTCTCAACTGTACAGTCACAGGGCAAGCAAAGAGCATCAGTGACTGATGTGATGCCGCGGCTAAATTATCCTATATTTCATCAAATGTGAATTGTACGAAAATATATGGAGCAGGGAAGTCACGAACGCCGACTCCTCAACATATATTTCAATCCAACGTTTCCTTCCCATGAATCAAATCCATTCAAAAACATGAGCGAACCAGAAAAAAACACACGAAACACGCACTTGTACACACGTTTCCTCTAGGGCACCGCTGGAATGTATTTATTGTGAAGCAGCCGCTGGAATGTGATGTACATGGAAGCGTTTAAGCGGCGAATACTGACTTATTGCCCCGCGAAAGTTCATCTTAATCTAGATTTGTAAAAAAAAAATTGTGGATCACTTTGAAATATTGCCAGGGTGGAGTACATTTCTTACAGCTCTGACAGAGCACGGAAAAGATGAGTTTTTTTTTCTTGTTCCTTTTGGAGGACTGAGTCTGGCATGGAGGAGACTTGAGTTCATGAATGAAAGGATTCAAAAATTCACCAAATGTGGATGACAATGTGGCTGGAAAGATTTAACTAAACTTTGCCCCTTAAAAAAAGACAAGTGTCAAAGTCACCGATCCAAACACTCGAAAGCAATAAAAGAAGTAATTCAGAATTGGTTAACGTATCCTTCAGAATAAAAGTCTGAAAATAAATAAAAAAATGCAACCAAAGAGGCACCCGCTGATGATTATACACTCCGGTTGGTAACTGCAAAGCTGTGGGAAAGGTCATTGCGTCAGGTCTCTTCATCTCTACCCTGACGTCCACGAACCCATCCCCTCCCACCCCTGACCTCAGCACCACGCGCCTCTCAGGGCCTTGAAGTGGTTCTGGCCTGGAAGATAAATGATGTGACCGAAGAAGCTCCGCAGAGAGCTGGGTTTGCGAAGGTCGAGGACCAGAGAGCCCGGGCGGACTGAGGGCGCGACATGGTGCGGGGCCTCAAATGTGCGCGAATATGAGCGCTTCACGCAAGGGGAGCGCGTGTGTGCAAATGGTTCGAAATATGGACATCGTGTGCAGCAAGGGAGCGGCGCGGTCTCCGCTGTGTGAGGTCAGCAGAGCGGCGCCGTACTGGTGAAGAGAACAGGAGCCCGGAGGCTCCAATCCAAGAGAAAAAGAGCTGAAACCCACAGCGCTCATTGCTCCTGACAGAAGCCACACTGGGGCTGTGAGTACGGTCACAGCTGCTGAGAAAATCAGCACATCACGATGTGGTTTGGTTACCCTGACCACGGCAAGCAGCTGGTTAAGCCTGGCAGCCTTTTTTTTTTTTTCTTCTTTTTTGCCGAAGGGTCAGAGGCCTCGACCCCGATGTCAAAGGTAACTATGGATCAAACTGCGGCTGTGGGCTGTTCATAAAAGATTTGTGGTCACATGAATGTGGCCGCCGCTTTGCTCGGAGGAGAGGCGGCCTCGTCGCGTTTGTGGGTGCGCGGCCATCGCCCGGGAGGAGATCCGGTGAGAAAAAGAGTGGCGTGAAAAGCGGCGCCCGAGTTGCAATAATTAAAGGGGGTATTTACGATCGAGACGACTGGCAAGAGGAGGATTACAAATGAATCTGTAAACTCTTAGCTGCCCCGGAAACATTGGTCCCAATGGAAAGTCAGCATTGTTGTCACGTCCATGCAATTGGATTAATGACGCAAGGACGTTAAAATACAGATCTTGTAAAGATGCTGCATCACTGCATCTATAGATACAGTCTTTCGGTGAAAATGTAATTTAAGTCCCCACTGATGATGAAAGCTGAGACTAGGCAACAGAGGCCTATGAAGGGGACTTGATACGTGTACGTGTGTGACGGGAGATCACAGAGTGGCTCCAGTCGGAGTCTGAAGATGATGATGAGGAGGAGGAGGAGGAGGAGATTCAGAGGTGCTGCTGCCGCTGGAGCAGACAGGCCGCTGGAGATGAAAGAAAACTTCAGATACAGCCACAACCACAAGGGGTTCAAAGACATTTTTCCAAGGGGATTCCTGAAGATCCCGGAGCCCAGCAGAGCACGCTTACACCGTCAACATGCCCGTCACGTCTTATTTGACAACACTGAAAGACGTATTTCAGTTTTTATGTCTCGCATTTAAGTGATTATGCCGGAGTAGTTCATTATCATTAAGTATTTATTAAATAAACTCTGGGAGGGGGGGGGGGTCAAAATCCACCCGGCGCTGTTGTAGCGCTTTATCTTTTTGTGCTCGGTTACCGATGTTAAACCACTTCAACCGCCACGGCGTCACATGGCAAGTAACTCAAACACAAGAACAACAATAGGCAAAGGACACAAACCAGTATGCCGCTTGTCGGGACCTAAATTTAGTATCAAAGGGTAACCGTGTCCCCCCGTATCTCTTCCACTACGCGGTGACTGCATGCGAACCTTGAGTGCTTTCTGAGAACTGCCCTAGAGCCCCAAGAGTCCGCTCTTGAGTGACTATCTCCGCGCTCTTGACCCAGTGGTACAGCATGTAGATAGCCTTATCTGTGGTAACCGATGCAAAGACACAACATTCGTCGCTTGGAAACTCCTACTGAAACTTTACTCAAAGTAACGAGAGGGGCTATATACAGCTAAAAGTAAAAAAAAAATAAAAATAAAAAAGAATGATATATATATAATTCAACAATCATTGGTATCAGCATCTGTGTGCGTGTGAGTGTTGTTAACGATACTAGTATATCAGGGATGCATAACAACAGGAAACCCAACTCTCCCCTGAAAAAATGCCAATCATGAGCATCTCGCAGGCTTCATGAATCATTCATGGAACACATGATACTCAGATGATGCATGAACTATGGATGATTCCTTAACCCTGCAAATTAGGAACCACGAGGATAACGACACTGTCTGACACACCTAGAAGAAAAAATATATAGATATAAATATAAACATAAATACATAACTGACTAACTTCATTATCTGTTGTCGCCATGGTAGCGAGTTAAGTTACCAGCACTGAGGTGCCCGGCCAACTCCGTATAATGTGGTTGCTTAACATTTCATTAGAGCCACATTATCCCAAGATGTACAGTATATCATTGCCATATTGCAATTTAATATTAATTATATCCATGGTCCGAGTGTGTCAGGCTCATCTTACACACACACACACACACACACACACACAAGGGGGTTGTATAAAGTCTAAAGAAAGAAAATGGAAATTAAGGAATACGAGACGCACATCCAAAATTTGACGCGCCATTCAATACAAAGACATGGGCGAACTGCTAAATTCCGTCATTACTGCAAATTCCTAATTCCAAATAACGCGACATTACAACATTTGAAGATTTTGCATGGCGCCCCAAAAAAAGCAAGGCATCGTGAATAATTTGGGGGCAAACCAATCACCTGCTCCAACAACCTGACCTGAAAGCAGTTTTTCTTGCTGCATTCATGTTTAATTTCCCCTTATTGCCTTGACCTGCACCCGTATTGTGGATTTATATCGCAAGGCTGCTCCCCCTGACCTTCAATTAACCTTAATGAAACGGGGAAGACATCTTCTTTTGTGTTTCAATATGTCTCCTAAGTGTGCGCAAGCATGCATGTATGCTTTTCCACATCCTCTCCCTCCCCTCCTTTGCTTTTAGCTCCTCCATGTTACTTTTCAGCAATTGAAATCAAGGTAATGACTGGGCAAGGAAAAAGAATGTTCTTTCAATAGATAATTAGGGAGATTGGTTTACCAGGGCCACTCAAAGCCTATTCAAACGCAGGGCTGAGGCCGGGGCCTTGTTGTCTGCTGAGCCCGAGAAAGCTCCCAGGAGAGGCATTCGCCTTGGCTTCATTTCTCAGAGCAGGTGCCTGGCAGGTAGTCAATGGAGGCAGCCAGTTGAGATATATAAGAGACCCATCCCCCTGGACAAGGGGTCAACATCACAGGTCAGGGGTCATGAGCAGAGGTCACAAGGTCAATGTTTAGCACACGGGACCGGCCGGATGAACTGGAAATGCCTCCTGGACGGCCAGCTATCACTTCTACTGCTGGACGTGTGCAGGAAGTGGAGGGACTACTGTTGCTGATTGACAGCTGCCTTTACTTTACATCTTTGTCTAAATAGCTTATCTGAAGGTAGCTACCGCCGACTCACAAACAAATATCAAAGAAAATACACCTCAAAGGCTTCATCGGCCCACACAAAATCTACTACCTCCTATTCCTTTTTTGGGGGTGTGGCAGTCCTTTCCTTTTTATATTTGACATAGGACACCATGTTGAAAAGAGGACTTAGAAAAATGCTGGTGCTTTCGCAAGAGCTTCGTGACCTTGATTTGGTCTTACTGTATAGCTCATTAAAGTTACATGATTTATAGTTTTATTTTTCTTATAATTAAACTTTTAACAACATTTTGCATAAACTCAAGTGCACGCACAATCGATTGCCCATCCTTGGGCATTCCCATGGATTTTCTCATCATAACAACAGCTTCGTTGGAGCATTATTTATTTACATTAGATGGGGACGGCCGGTCCCAATTCACAAATAAATATGCTCAGAATTCCTTCCCATGACGAGCACAGTGCTGGGTCAGAGGTGAGGTGCACTCCAATATCTAATGAAATCTCCGGGTGGAAAAGTGTTCAGTCACTGCTCTTGGCCTGCTATTGACAAGGGTTCAGCTACTATGATTTCTCACAAAAACTAAAATCACCCCTCCAACAATATTCATACCTTCAACAGTCACTGGCCCCTGGAGTCCAGCCACCTTAGGCTCCCCGGCTGCACCCCAAGGGAAACGCCATATAAATGCCTGTGTACTGGGAAACTGCTATTAAAGGGCTCCCAGCCATCATACAAAGGGGGGGTTGGGGGGGGGCAGAGATTTCTACAAGAAGCTATTTTCCTCTCCGTCACTCTAGTGGCGGTTCCTAGAAATGCAGCAGTGATTTAGGGTGAGATCTTCTTTCACAGCAGTGGACCTGAGCTTCTTGGATATGTAACTGAAACTGTGCACACCCAAATCTCTGCTGGGGTGTACACGCACGCATACGCACGTAAGGCAAAGGCTACAGCAGCTACGACTGTACAGCACTGGACAACATCTCAAATCCAAGCCCCTGCTACATACACCTCAGGTATCTGCAGCCCGTTCTTCATTAGCATTTGTGGCAATGAGCACAGCAACATATCCGATATGCATGTCAATTTTTCTTTTCTCTAATCAAATAGAAAGCCTGTGAAGTAAATATCTATTTTCCTGCAGCCACGGCTGTTTACAACATGAGGGAGCGGCTATATAAACAGCGTGTGGCAAATGAGGAATTTCTTTTAACATATCGGCCCGGCCAACATATGCTGGATATAGAAAACCCATAGCGTCAGTGGCTCCATATCGGGTGCAGAGGTCAAAGGCTAGGGAAGGTCAAAGGTGTCATCCTCCTTTCTCATCATGAAGTGCATTAACATCTTCTTCCCGTCCTGTCTTATCCAGATGGCGGAGCAGGCCCACAGGACAGATGCCACCATTTTAAAATATCTCGGGGATCCAAAACGCACCGTCGAGAATAAATATGGCTCCATCTTTAGGACATCATATTTCAAAGGAATATGGATATGGATATGGGCGGAGGCGCCGCGCATAGGCCCGGGCAGTGTTAAGCATGCCTTAATTGATTCACAGGCGAGTTGTGACAGACGGCTCCTTTCAGTTTTTTTTAAATATTTCATTTGTTCCAAGAAAATCGTTAAAAATGCGACTGGATCTAATACGTTGAAAATCATTACATTTAGATTAGAGACATATTTAACAAATGTTGGCTATTTCGCAACTGTGATACTGCACCATTGTTGAGACCACCACCAAAAAATTTATCAATCCATAATACGAGCACAGACCTCACCTGGAGGAAGTGACCTCAGTTGTGTCATTCAAAAAACAGGGTCTTGCGGTGCATATATGGCATTCTGCCACAGACACAAACACACATGATAAATGCCACGGCCATACTGCAATAAAATATGCCCGAGTTTGCCCTCTTTGCTCCGGTTCTCTCAAAAATGAGTCAATCATCGAAAGGCATGAATAAGGGTCTCTCCTCAACCAATCAGCACAGTCTATACAAACATGACACCCCCTCCCTGAGCCTGTCATTATTCCTGCACCACCAAAAACCCTCCCAGGCATGCAAACACAGTCAAACCAATGGAACCTGTCCAAGGCAAACAGGGCCGAGGCACCCTGCCGAGAGTTTTGGGTTGGCCCTCGTGCGGCTTCTCAGGAATACACACACATTTGTGTTTGCGCAGCGCGGCGGTGACTCAATACCCACTTTTTGTCATACACATCCAAGCGCACGCACACAAACACAAATACGGCGCGTTACTCTGCCCGGAGACCTCTGACTGGAACCTGCTGCTCTCACTCAGCAACACATAAATCACGGGGCTCTCAGCAGCACTGCTGGCCCCTCAGTGCCATGCTGAACTTGACTCCACGGGAATAAAAGTCCGTAACCGGATACAAAAAAAGTAATCCGGGCCAGAGACAATTGCAGGCACAAAGAGGCCCTGGAGGTGCCCATGCCCTCCCCACCACCACCCCGTGTAACGATACGTCGTCTCTGTCATGAGACCTTTGACTTGCCTGCACTAAGACGACACAGGCCTGCAAGGTGCTACTGGTCAGAGAGCAGACAGACAGGGGGAGGAAGTGAGGACGCCGCGGAGAGGAGGCGATGGAGACGTAACCTGTCAAGTCGCACTCACTCCCGGCCTCGTCCGTTTCGGTAAATATGTCAACTCTGCCATCCCTCACTCTGTCAGGTAAAATAGAGAAGCTTCAAAGTGAAAAAGCTAAAGGGCTTATTTCACTTTTTGTTGTTTTGTGCTCCACTTGTTCTCCCTCACTCTCACACACACACACACACACACACACACATACACGCGCACACACACACACACACACAGTAAATGTTTTAGGTAAATATACTATTATTTCTATTCTATATGATCAATACCTTTTTTCCACATTTCAACAGGTTAAATTAGTTTAACTTTTCTAATGAGTGTTTTTTATACAAAAGGTAATTTGTTATAGATTAAATTAAAGTTGTTACGACTCGCAATACCAATAAAAAAATGTAGGTAGTTTGTATGCATGAGTAAAGTTTTAGCCTTGCACAGTATTCACACACTGTGGTATCGATTTGACTCGCGTCAAGAACACGGTCTTTCACAAGCAATGCACACATACACACGCAATTTACCGATTTCCAAATCACTGCAAAGAAAATAGGTCTAAGACACAAGCAGATTTACGAGTAGTACGAAACCGAATTTGGACGTCTTTGTTCCCTTTTGTTGCCCCGTTAGTCAAGTTAAACTCTCGACAAGCCAATAAGCCAGAGCCCTAAAAAGGACCCTGCTGTAAATAGTCCGGCACCCTGTCCTGTAATGTGGCAACGTCTCGCCCGCACACACACACACGCACGCACAACTCCCTGAGTGCACTCCCGCAGCCGCAGTCGGGCCCGACAAACGCGCCGCTAATACAGGAATGCCTCTGTACTCCTCTGTCCTGATAGAGTGGCCACTGTTTCTCTCTGATAACATCAGGCACCAGGGCCTGCACAGCCACGGGGCTCCGAGACACACTTTTATGACTTAAGTATCTGGGGCTGATATCTGCAGCCATCAGCTCAGTACACCCTCTTCACATGCTTACACAGACATTCAGACACTCACGACATTTTCACACAAACGCACACGCGTGCGCACACGCACGTCCATGTGTGCCAATGCATATGCACGACTGCTTTCATTACATTTATACTACCTTTTAGAGCAGATATACATTGACGACTGAACCTCCACATTCTGTGGATACATTGAATTTGGAGGCAACCTTTACTTAATTAGAATCAAAGTGTGAAATTGCCTTTAATCCTAACCAATTAACACTAACCTGGTAACTTTAATTTAATCATCAAACTCGGACTAACCTTAAGGCGAGACACGATGCTAAATTTAAATCTAGTAAACCCACTAACCCGCAACCTAACTCAGATACCTTTGTCAATGTCAGGATACAAAAATTTTAAAAATACATAAAAATGTATTTTAATCTTATTCGCTATATATAATACTACACTATATTGTATAATAACAATATTTGGTTCACACATGCAAACACACTCTCGTACACGACGACTAGTCTAAATCAAACTAAATGCGACAATGTGCATTCATTCGACGACGTCTAACTGCTTAGATTTAACTGAATGATGAGGTGATGAAAACAATGCATAACCTGAATGTGCGAGTGCTTTTCTTTTTTGGATTAGGCGCATACACTGACAGCTGGTGGAATTTTCACATAGTATGTAGGCAGCCACATATATGATACTGTTCAGCATGTAAAAAGAGGCCAAAGATTAAAGTTAGACTGTAAAGTTTATATTGTCACTGTATATGGGGAAAACGGACTTCATACGACAGCTGCCACAAAGACAAGCCTCAACTTATACTTTCATCTTGTGCCCAATTCTGACACGTTTATTGTCAGAATGTCATTTTAGAATAGGCTCGTCTTATGGGTTTAAAACCCCAGCATTCTCACAGCCAAATGCATATATATATATATAGTCACTGCTGTCAAACGTGTGCGGACAGCACAGATAGCCTTTACTCTTAGGCTTTGACCCGAGTAAAGGCCGCGCGCGTGCCTCTTGATGGACAGCACCACTTCACTCTTTCGCATTGATGGTCAGTCCAACTAACAAAAAGAGGGATGAGATGAGTTTCTCAGGGGAGTGAGGATAATAAAATCAGGGTGTCTGCGAGTCCTGAGTGGGGGCCACATTTGATGCTCTAACAGAATGAAGGCCTTTGGCGGCGCGGGCTGGCAAGAGTCTTTTAGCTAAAGCAAGCAGATTTCTTTGAAGCCTCGGCCACCTTGGCTGAAGAGCCATTACTCCCGGGGCTTTTCCTATACATTAGCCATGCTCCAGCCGCAGCACAAGTGCATTACAGCCCGCCGCCCCGGCAGAGACCAATTGTACTCCCTCTTGTTAAATATTACCCCAACAGAGCTTTTGATTTTATTTTCATTTTTTTTCCCCCATGCCGCTTATCCTGCTCCCCTCGCACGATCGGATTAGGATCGATTGGTGCGTGGCAGCGCTGGCCCAGATATGAGGACCAGAACAACGCTGCAGCGTGATTGTGCTCCTCAGGCCCCGCCTTGGAGACTATTCAGGCGACTAAATAGACTAAATAGAATGATTTGCCCTTAGATGTCAAATTTCCTCCGAGACAAGGATGTCAATACCAATTAGATTGTCTGCAGTTGCCGTAGTTACGCCAGCCTGCCCCACGCTGCCGCCGCCGCCGCCGCCACCCCAACCTCTTCCCCTCTAAAGATACACTCGCTCTCTTTTAACATCTCACTCACATCTCTCTTTTTTTGTAGGCAGAGTGGTGGTCTCGGCACCAAGCCTTTAGCCTCAAATCAGTTTTATGACTGGCGCTGTGCAGACATTAGGCTAACTCCATTAGCCTCTCTGAAGGAGATGGCCTGAGGGGATACTGAGGGGCCAAGACAGGACTGGGTGCGTGGGTGGGAGTGTGTGTGTGCGAGTGTGTGTGTGAGTGCGTGCGTGTGCGTGTGCGCGTGTGTGTGTGCCCGCGTGTGTGTAGTGAAAGGGTGAAGGGGTAACATTGTCTTACAGAGTCTTTTGGCATCTCCTTAAAGGTCACTGTCTGCAGGTCCGAGGAGGCAGAAAGCCCAGCGGAGCAGGAACATAAACAAGAAAGAGAAGTGGGCAGAAAATGGATTAATGAACAAATGTAATTAGGAGAAAGGGAGGATGGAGAGAGTGGGAGAGGGACTCTGTCTCCACTTAGTATCGTGGCTCCAGCAGGCGCTTAAGTGCTAACATGACAAACAGATGTGGCCGTGGCCGGCCAGACCGGGCCGCGCGCGCTCACGCCAACACGCACGCACCTACGGTGTAGGTGGGGGTGCCCACGCTGACACGCAAATGCACTTGGAGCAAAACTTCAGAAAAACAAATATGATATTGGGCAATATCAGCGCAACCAATATCGCCGTTCTCCGTATAATTGGCGGCAAACGATGGATGGCAAAATGTGACGGGATGGATACTCAAACTCATGCTTGACTCGCACGACATGTCAGCGAGACATTCAGCGGCGTCCGGGCCAAAACTACATTCCCACAGAGCATCAGAGCTTACACAGATGCATTGAGAGACTCAAAAGGCAGTTCCCATGCAACTCGTTTTCTGTTTGGCAAAAATAACAACATACGCAAGGGTCATATCCCAGTCAGTTTACGGCCCATCCAAGGAACAGATGTTGCAAGAAAAAGAAAAACCTTCTGACGTTTCAGAAACAGGTAAATGTTTGACACAACTACCCAGCGCGTGTGATCATTCAGTTCAGGGATGTCCAACGGTGAGACCCTCTGCGCTCTGCACTCGCCATTTACTGCTTCAGTGTCTCTACGAAGTCCCCGTGGACTACAGACGAAAACTGCTGTTGACGCTTCATTATTCACCACTGTTTCGTTTACATGGTCGTTGCCACGTGAAACCGTATCCTTTCTATTCCAGGTTTCAATAAGCATCCACAGACACCATCAACTACTGCGATTGGCTAAATCAATACCTTCCCAGAAAGCCTTCAAATCAGCTCAAGATAAACTATTCGGGCTCTGTTTTCAGTTTTCTATTATCACTTTCAAGAACAGTAAACAGAGGAATACATTTTTTTTTTTTTTACACTGGCAACCTAATGCGAGCCATGACCGGGTTTGCAAATCTCCCACTTTCATTTCCTTTCCTCCTCTTTTCCGTGGCCAAACAGCACCCTGCAATCTATTCAGCTGTGCGGAATGGAAACAGAGCTAGCAATTTGAAGTTGGTTTAACCTTGCACTGACACCTATTGCAGATGCTTTGAAATGCTCGAGAAGAATAGTTTCCGCATGGTGGGATCTGCAATTAGGCGGCACATCTGCACGAGCAGCGAGTACCGCGGCATCCCATCAACTTCCCGAATCTGGCATCCCCTCCTCTCGGAGAACGGCGTTGGTTGGCGGCCAACACAAACAGTTCCCCCGACTAACTGTGAATAATTCTACAGATTCCGCGAGATGCTTTTCCACTGGGCAATTAGATGGCTTTCAACTGTGGATGTTTCAAGATAGCTGCGTGTTTCTCTTTTCAATCAGCGAGGAAAAAAAAAAAAAAAAAGGGAGGCAGATCAAGGAGGGCGAGAGAGGCCCGGATTCAGTCCCCGGGAGCGGGAGGTTGCAAAGGGGTCGAGCGACGTGAAGAGGCAGAGCGGGATTAACAGAGAGAACGATGAAAGAATGGGGTGGAGAGATAGTGACAGCCATGAGACAGGAATTTACAACCAGATCATCAGTTAACCACTCCAATCACAATGGATCAAGCCATTAAACGTGCATTTTCTTTTAACGACCCCCTGACTGACAACTACTACACATCACGGGCCTTGTATTGATGGCCGTTGGAAGACTGCGCGGTCTCCAATGTCAGAGGAGTTCACTATTTTCTAGTTAATTCGGCACATGCGGCCGGGGAACAAAACAAACGTCTCCCCCTCTCAACTTACGTACGTCTCATTAAATGCAGTCCGGTTGTTTTCAAGCTGCAAGACGAATGTCTCGGGCTCTCCAGTTGGCATGTTTACCTTGCTCTCGTTTTTCCCGTGCTGAATAAGCACAGAATGTGACCATTAAATATATTGCTGATGGAGAGACAAGGGGAGAGGGGAAAACATCAATATTAAAGTGAACTGGAGTTACTGCCAGCCGTATCACCCGATAGGTTATCCCTGGGTGACATCACCGCCAGGTTAGATAAAGAATATGCCGTGAATTTGCACTCGTAAAGTTGAATTTATGAAGATAAGCATGTGACTAAACAATCCTTCCTTACAGAAGTGACTAATGTTCTTGGAGATAAAAAAAAAATGGAGGGGGGGAGGGGGGGTTTACACATTTGACAAAAGCTGCATAAATTCACGTTCCCATTATCATCACAATTAGCTTCTGTGCAATGAAAAATACATGTGAGAGAAAAGACTTGGGGATCCTGCAAACTCCATAAGGTCCTACTTTCAGCGCCTCTGAAATTAGACCTGAAGTCCCCCAGTGGGATTATTAGACGACAAATCCCTGCCATTGACCAAGTTCTGCCCTCTGTTCGCTCATGACTAATGTGCCGGCCTCTTTGAAGTCCCTCGCCACAACACCACCGGCACCACTTCCTCTCCTCCAGTGAGACAAAATGTTGGGTTGCCCCTTTTGGATAGCAGGAGAGAGAGAGAAAGAAAGAAAAAAGTTGGAGTAGAAGGTTTAAGGGAGGAAAGGGGACTTGCACAATTCAAAATAAGCCAGATGTGGAGACATGCGTTTGCCGTGGGCCTGCATTAATGAAGGTTGAGATCCATCTGGGGGGGGGGGGGGTTCTGATAGGCAAGGGGATACTGTGTGATAGGCCGTGGCCTGTACATACACTCACCGGGTCACATGTGCTAGCAATAAGTTAGCCTCACTGCCACTATGATCAGACAAACAGATGGAACTGGGCTAAGGCACTTTTTGCGGAGAGACGGGAAATAGAATAAAAAAAAAAAAAGCCTGAGAAAAGAAGTAAATTCAACCGAAATGCTGCTATAGAATTACATTATGATAGTTTTTCTTTTTTCCTTTTTTTTTTTTTAAACAGTCCGCAACAGAGCAAGGTTTACATTTTTACCAGGGAAAAACTCGTGGACGTCAAACCTAAACAAAAACGTTACCAAACGCAATCGTGGCCTACTCTTAAACAATTGGAGCTGCTTATGTAATATATTCATATATTACATGATGCAATATTTCATTCATATCATTGACATGGACATTAATTGTGCCATTTCAAAATGTATTATGCTATATGATTATGTTTGACACTATTTTCCATACTCTGTTATTTGTGTATGTAAAAAGCGTGAAAGACATGCGTCTTATAGGCCATAATAAATATTATGTCCTATAAGACGCATGTCCTTCCCCATTTAATCTTGCTCAAACATGAATTCTTGTGAGACAATCATTTTAATGTCTCTCGTAAGTTTTTTTTGCTTCGTGTACTAGACTTTAACGCGTTGATCCCTTAATTGACTTTTTGGCTGGCAGGAATAAAGTACTCCTCTGTCCTTCTATCTGACTCTGTTAAGCCTATTCCTAAAAAGGGTCTTTCTGCAGGGTTTATCGCGCTCTCTGTCTACAGCAGTATATTTCAGAGACCCAGCCAATAACGCTGAGTACATATCAAAATGAGAAAAGAAAAAAAAAAAACTGTACAATAACCGGAGGAGGGAAGGGAAGTGAGGAAAGGGAAGGTCAGGGTGTATGGAAATGTAAAAATCGCACGGAATGCTCTTCTGTGAACTGTAAATGAACCCCTCTCTTCACCTCCCAAAACCTGTCCTTTGCCCCCGACACACAACCACAAAAAGCATTTAGCCAGCAGGAAGGAATGCCACGTTCAGATCACAATTACAGTAACTCTCTGTGGGCTTTAAAGGGGAAATATCTCCATCCCAGGAGAGGCCGCGGAAATATTATACAATCCAATAATTGAGGATCTTTGTACACTCAATATTTTATCATGCTGCTTTCTAAGATTGTCTTTGGGAGGGGGGGGGAAATACACTTGCAACCGTGATACCTGAACCGTGCACCGAGGTCTCCGAAGGGAAGCGTTGATTGTGCGAAACCAAGGGCTTATTTTAGGGGAAAAATAAAAAACAAAAGCCCAAAAAGATCACTCAAGAGCGAGGACATACAAACGACTCTACTGGGACACCCCCCACAATAACACACTTTGTCATTCAGGGTTTTGAACTCGACGACCCAAACGCAACAAAGGAAAGTGGCGGTCGGAGCATTTGTGCGTTCCAACCTTTGTTGACATTTTTGTGTCACTCTCGGAGCTTAACGCCTCCGTCGTGCGCGGCCTCGGCGCAGGCTTGGTGACGTCTCCTCAGCGGCCGTGAGGGACACGCGTCGCATTAAAAAACGTGCGACGGAACCACCGGGGTAATGGGAACCTCGGCGGCGTGGGCAGAACGGTATTTGAGCAGCCCAATGCCCCTGTTTGTTTTCCTATGGGCTCTCCCACTGGTGCTCTTAAAACCAGTGAGTGTGTTGAGTGCTGGGACTGGTGTGTTTTTGTCTGTGTGCTCTGCTAAGCTGGACAGGTCTTTCTCTCTCTCTCTCTCTCTCTGACGGTCTGTCTCTTTCCTTCATTCAGTCACTCACTTTCCCCTCACTCACTCTTTTCTTTCCCCCTCTTTAAGTCTGCTGGTTTCCTCCTCCTGCCTTCTTTTCCCCACTCTCCTCCCACACGGGCCCGTATGCATTCCTGCCAGGAGGGGCAGAGGTGTCTGTGATGCGGGGCTCGATAAGGACCAGGCCTCCCCTCCGCGCCACGCCGCCCTCCCCTCCCTCCCTCCCTCCCTCCCTCCCTCGCGTTCACCCTCGCCCTCACCCCCTCCCTGGGAAAATGGGTGCACCCTCCTCCCTGGCAGGGCACCGGCTCCCCTTTGAGAGTGCTGCCAGCCGTGGCAGCAGAGACTTAACATGATTTGTTTGTCTGCTGCTGCGTGTTTGCACCAAACCCTAGCGCCAGCCCCCATTACTCCTGCCGGAGATCCAGAGGGTACTGATCTGGCGTGAGGCTCCTTGAGGTGGAGGGCGAAGGGTTAAAGGGGTGTTAAAGAGGGTGAGGTAGGGAAGGTGGGGGGGTGGGGGGGGGCGTAGGAAGGGATCAGGGTCAAAATGAGTTTGGAATATGATCCACGCACTGGAAACATTCACCAATTCGCAAAAGTCGAGCTGCTGCGTTTGGCTGGACTCAGCAAATACGAGATAACTGCAAACCGCACGCACACACATTCACACACACACACACACACAAAAAAAAAAAAGCTATTCCACTAATCAGTCAGTTTGCATTCTCAAAGGGAGGGTTTTCCCATTTTTTTTTTTCTCTCTCTCTCTGGTGTTTAGTAATTGGCTTGCCTCCCAGTGCAGTGGCGGACAGCAGGCACAGCAGCGGCTACGCAGTCGGCCCATTGATCTTTCATCAGCCCGTAGACTTAAAGCTGAAGGCATGAGGGAGAGGCTGGAGGAGGCAGCCCCTCTCTTTTTATGGCAGCCCGCTGGAGCCCGACTAGGATTGTTCCCTGCTTCCTCAGATTGTTTCTCATTTAGTCAGGTTGCAGAGCCGCGTCGCTCCGGCAAGGTGAGGTGGAGTGTCGCAGACATTTAGGGGAGCACGTAGCAGCCACAGACTGGGTAGGTGGATACAACGGTATAGCGGGGAATTGTTGGCCGATAACATTTTCGGTTTCGGTGCGCAACAGCGGGAGTGTTTGACGTTTTGGCTGTATGAAAAGAGTTAAATGGCGTGTCATAAAATAAAGTAAAGGGCAGTTTTCATATAAACAGGCACTAGAGTGAAGTGTGTATTGGTAAAAATCTGCTTTTCCTTGTCTAAAATACTTGCCATAAACCCGGATGGCAAACAGTAGCGCCACCAATTTGGTTGAAGAGATGCGTTACGTTGCACATTAAACCACTTTGATGCCATTTGTCCATGAAATCCTGGGCCAATGGATCAAAAACAGTATACACTAAGAAAAAGTAGCACATCCTATTTCACTGAAGGGACTTCATTTACCTTTATCAATTTGCATGGAGGCCGTGGTAGTGGTCAAGACATCCACGTGACATCCAATCAGATGGTCTGATCAGTATGGGGGCGGGGTCCGACGTATCCTCAGCAGTCCTCCATTGATCCGAGCTCCAGTGCCGAGCTGCAGCAGCCGCGCAGGCCCTGAACTTGGTCATCTCACTGATATGCGATATGAGCATCCTTCTTCGAGGCAGCTCCACGGGGATCTGGTCAGGGGGAGAGGGAGAGAGAGAGAGAGAGAAACAGACTTCGGATGAGCAGATCAATTTACACTGGACCTTGAATATTTCATGTAGATAGTCTTGAGGCAAACACACGGATGAGCCACAAAGCCAGACAACAACCATGTCCAGTAACAGACACACGCCTGATTGTGAATGTATAAAAAAAAAAAAAAAAACACACACTGACACACTCACACACAGGCTGATAACACTGGAAATGCAGAATTACTGGCATAAAAATAGTTGCCATTGTATTTGTCTACATTGAGTAAACAACTGTATCAGATCATATTGGCTGCAAATAGAAATGATGCAATGACCCAAATGTTACACAAACATTAACACAGGAAAAAAAATCTGTGATAACCATAACCCCAAATACTGAACAAATCCATTGCTCCAAGGCTATAAGGAAAAATAAGAAGGCGGCTGTTTGTAGTGTTTGACAAGAACATTTCCGTGAAAAGATGTTGCACAGGCAGGCAGGCACACACACAGACACACACACACACACTGCCACTTTACCCAAAGGGCTGGGTTAGGGGAATCATGTCTGGATCGTGTTTCTAGTCCCAGAAAACATGTGGTCGATATAAGGCTGTGATATACTGACACAGCCCTGGTTCTAGGAGTGGACACAAAGGCCAACATGATCAAAAAGCTCATTTCTATGCACGCGAGAGCTATACCTGTGTTCCTAAGTGAAATGATTTGGTAATATGTATATTAACCGTTTTCTCTCTATATGCCCTTTGTAATTGAACTCCTTCTAAATGGTGCAAGTCACATCGTCACATTTTGGAACATAAATGTCGGATTTTTTTTTTTTTTAAGAAAAACTTAAATTATACCCCATGTGAAACGGACAGTAAATCTATCCAGTGCATCAGCAGTCACGATGCAACTGGAAGACCGGCTCTGGCAGGAATAACCCACACCTGACCCCTAAACCGTCACCCACAGAAAGGATGTTGTTTCACCGACTGTCTTCAAATACTTGCCCCTCAGAAAGACATCAGTGAAACCAGAGCCTGTCAGGCCCTGTATTTGTTTATTAAGTACGCTCTTGGACTGGCTTACTCCCAAGATGGCTGTAACCGAGAGATTTGTTCATGTAAGCATTAGGGCTGGCTATCGCTGGTGAATTATTTATTGAAAAAAATCTCCCCTTCCTTGACGGATGAGAGAATATGTAGGGCTGCTCTCTGACTGCCACATATATTAGAGGAATGAGGAAAACATTGTTAAGCACCGCATACTCTCACTAAATTCAGAAACGGAAACTGGGGGGAAAAAAATCTCTGTGTACAATAATTACAAAAAATACGGAGGGTCAAAGGTGTAAATACACGGACACAATCTTCAGAAAAACTATAGTTTTCAGTACTTTTGTCATTTTAGATAAACTGTTGGACTGAATTTAAAAATGTGGGCACACTGGTTTAAATAAAAAAAAAGATTGAAAAATGTACAGAATAAATAGATATATTAAAGTTATCCAACGTTTTCTTTTTTATGTCACGTTCCGTGCCTTTCCAAAAAATCCCAAAAGGCTGGCTCAATCTGTCAGTTCCTCCTTACAATACCTGAGAGATGTATTTTAACAAATGCTATCCTCTGGGATAAATTTGATTAACTTCAGTGCATACTCTCACTGACATGAACGTCAGGGATTCCACCGGAGAGGCAGCGGTTGTGAAATATGTGCTTATGGGAGCCCCACTTTTTGGCCACAATGAAATGCAGAGAACAAAAGAAAAACACAAAATCAGACAACTAGGAAATACGGTTACCATCGATATCCCTCCTGCCATATTTACATCACAAGTGATTTGTTCAAATCGGAATAAATCACATTTGGTCATTTTCTCCCTGCCCGCTTTATTATGTTAGTTTTTGTAGGCTGCAGCAGTGAAAGAAAAAGAGACAGGCACAGGGGCCTGGCTATTGTCATTCAATGGCCGAGCCATTTTGGAAATCACCGCTCCCGATTTGCTGCCGCTGCCTCCCTCTCTGTATTCCCTTATGGCTGCACTAGATGGGAGGCTTCCTTTTTACAATTTTGTAAGCTGAACACAAGTCACCAACCCCCCCCCCATCTGTCTCACAATACCATACACATGTCAAAGGCTGAGTTGAATGATTGAATGAGTCAGTGACAGAAGTAAAAAAAATTAAAAAAAATAAAAAATAAAAAATAAAATGAGAAGGGGCATACTTTTTGAATTCATCCATTAACTGTCAATAGACAGCCGGATGCATTTACATTGGTAAAACTATTAAAGCCCTTATTTAAGATTTCACAGCAAAATACAATTTGGGATCTCCCAGGATAATTTACAGTTTGAGACATCCACATATCGGTATTTAAGCTAAAAGCTCCTCCATTACCAGAAGGGACTAATAATTGTGACCTATGCCTGCACACTCAGCAAACAATCAATCATGTTTGGTCAGTGTGTTTAAACAGGGATTTTACTTTGGATTTAATGGAGAAAAAAAAAGAAGCCCATTGTCTAACAGATGGAGAGGCAGATTTTAAACCTACATTTCTAATGTTCAGCAAACATGTACTATATCATATTTGAAAATTAGCTATTGTGTGGAATATAATGCCGGTCATGATCGTAAACTTCAGACCCTAATTGAATAAAAACACTCTGGCCTTTGACCCTGGCTCATCTCACACTGACACACAAAGAGAGAATAAAATGGGGACCATGACCCATTTTAGCGCATATTTCAAAAATAAAGCCTTAATGGCAAATGTTGCTATAGATTTATCAGAATTGTGGGAATCTTAAAAAAAACAGCCCTAAGTACAGAGCTTAAACAGATTAGCGACACAAGACAACTGATTAAATTAGAAAACTCTGCATAAAATCTGAGATATTCATGGACGGGCTAAGCATGTGGATGCTGACAGCCTTTAATTTGCAGGAATCAGGCAGAACCTCCACACTGCCAACCTAACAGTGTGAGAATAGCCTCCCTCAGGGGGGGCTTATTCCCAACAATAGGGCATGAAATTCACTGGCTGACCACTGGACACCCTGCCTGTTTTGAGGCCAAGAAAGTAACCAATGTGCCAGTGTCAAGTAAGGTGTGTATCCATCTGTGGGAGTGTGGGAGTGTGTGTGTGTGTGTGTGTGTGTGTGTGTGTGTGTGTGTGTGNNNNGTGCGTGTGCGTGTGCGTGTGCGTGTGTGTGTGTCCTTCGAACCGAGAAGAGTTTGAGTTTTGGATGTGTATTTTTACCCAATGTGAATAGTAATAGTGTGAGAGAGCCTTCCTGTTGACATTTTGTTTAACAGAGTTGAATCAAAGTTCAGCATCTGACATCTGCGCTTTCAGTTAGTCCTATCTTTCAATACGTAGCGCGGCGCGTAGTTACTTTAACTATTATGCTACCATTTTGAAAGATAATTACAAGACATTCCAATAAATCCACAAATAGTGACTGAGAACATGAAATGTGACCTTGTATTGAATAACAGCACGCATGAAAAAACCCTCCTTGCAGAAATTTGGAACTTGTCAAAACCTAGCCTTTAATAACTGCTGCCATCTGCCCCTTGATGGTGCCTTAATGTGCTGTAGAGAAATGCTGGAGGACAAGGGGTGAACATCGAGATCTCCAGGCTGATTTTCGTGGCGTAATGAAATAACGATGACACCGTTTCTGCTCAAATGTGATGAATTGATTTCACCAGGTTGAGAGGCTGTGCAGCAGCCCATGCACACGCACCTTATTCCGAGAAAATGAGAGAGAACAGTATTTTAGGGATCCTTCAACATGTTGAAACAGCCATAGGCCTACTTAACTGTAACGACAGTCATAAAAGCAGAGTTTCTAATGGGCCACGCTCATCAGTTATGAGAAGGAACGCAGCAGCAGCAGCAGCAGCAGGTAAAATAAGGGTCAAATCAAGTTGGTCTACAGTCCGTGTGTGTGCGTGTGTGCGTGTGTGTGTGTGTAGCATTTTTAGAATGTAGCTCATGCACATTACATTACATCCATCGCTTTCAAGTTTATGCCTGTGCAAGACACGGGACATTGTACTGATTAAGTTTTCCAAATGATCAGAGCTTAAAGTACAAAGTAAATAAATAAATATCTAAAGCTGCCCCCGCCCACCCCCTCCTTGAACAAGCTGTCCTGTGTCATGATCAAAAGCTCTGGGAAAGGACTGTGAGGACTCCTCTGCTTGTTACAGATGTTTCTGCATGAGCAGCCTCCCAAGAAGTCAGTATTTACATGAGCGGGAGGTGTCCGGAGAAGTGTGCGTAAATGGCTGGGGGAAAAAAGATTATGACCAAGCAGGGCCACATGGCTCTCGCCCCTCAGAATAATCTGTTTACAGTGTGCGCGTTGGTCATTTTTTATGATGTTGTTTAATCCAGGGTGGAGGAGGCGGGTGGGGGAGGTGTGTGTGGGGTGGTGGGGCCGTCTAGCAGAGCCCCAGACAAGCTGGCTCCAGTGGCCATCTCTGCAGGCTGCAGGCTTCTCTATTTGAGCAGAGAGACAGGTGTAAATCTTTGCCTGCGATCTTTACTCTGCACTCTCTGCGGCACTCACCTGGAGGTAAATAAATGGTTTATGGTCAAGTAAATGAACCACTTCTCTCGTCTTATGGGCTGTTGCACAGCGAGAGAGAGAGAGAGAAAACACACACACACACACAACCCCGAGGGCTAAAGCTGTCATTGTCATGCACAGAGTAGAGAGAGAGAGAGAGAGAGAGAGAACGGACAATACAAATATCCATGATGAGGTTTAGGGAATTAATATATATATAATAAAAAAATATGATGTACACATATTACAATTAATTAATAAATCAATTCGTAAGAGATGCTATAAAATAAACCTTATTTAAGAAATGTAATATAAATATATCACAATCCTTGACTGACAATTCAAAAAATACAATAGAATGGAGTGTAAGACAACCACACTTGAAACTGAAACTTTTAGTATTTATAAATCTATAACTTGGACTATAATACAAAATGTCACATGTTGAAGAAGAATATGCAGCATTTAGAGTAAATATGAATAGCAATAGTCCTATTATTCTGAATATAGGCAGAAAGAGCGGGTGTGATTGCGTGCGTTTGTGCGTGCGCGCTTGTGTGCGTGAATACTTAATTATCGTAAACATTAGTTTTTGATACCCAAAGGGAATTTCCGTGGGCCTACTGCAGGATCACATCGCCACATTGTCATGCGGCACCCCGCGTCACGCAAAGTGTGTGTGTGTGTGTGTGTGTGTGTGTGTTTGCAACGAGAGAGAGAGAGAGAGAGATAGAGAAGAGAGGGGAGGGGGCGAGAGAGAAGGAGAGCAGGGCTATTATACCAAAGTTCTGCAAAGTAGGTCTGTGCCACTCTTGATTAGGGATTGTTCCCAAAAGATGGTTGCAGACATGAGATAATGAGGTCCTGTGATAACGCGGGTCTCCTTTAAGTTTTTCCCATGAATCGAGACTGTCGCCAGTCCACAAAACGACACTGTGCATCGGCACCACGCTACTCACTTCTCATTTGTCGCGCACAAAAGCTGATCCAGCCCAAATCCGCGCAAACAAACCGGGGGCCGGGAGCACATCATATAATGTTCAATCATATTCACTTCGCCACTAATTAACTGGAATCCCACCTTATTCATAAATACAGTGACCAATTAAAGCGCCATGTATGCCAAAGGTCTCCGGGGCCACACTCGGTCGCCAGGAGCATTTGTGAAGGTCTGCGGCTTCACTATAGGCAATGGATCTTATTAGGTGGGTGACCTCCGCGAGGGAAAGGTCACAGGCTTTTTCACTGCCCTCGGTCGGAAAACTAAGATGTTTCCTAATCGTATTTTAATTGGTTGGTTTGGTGGGTTGGTGCCTGTGTCCTCACGGTGTGTGCACAGGAAGCTGGTGTTTGCATTTCACACAAATGGATAAACTTAGGCGACACGATTTCCAATTCGTCCTATTTTGGCCACTTTGTAGGAAAAAATAAAACATTTAAATGAATGTGGGATTTTTCTAAATTCAACAGGTGCTATTTTTTCAGTTTCGAAAATAAAATTGTTTTGCCCGTCATTTTTACGCAATTACTTTTAACTACATCCTCACTCGTTCGCTTTCAAAGGTTACAGTGGATTTAAATGGAGTTATGAAGGCGCCCATAAACACAAACGACCATCAAACATTGTCCCATTAAACGGAGCACGGTCCCACTTTTCCCCCCCCTCGGAAAACATGCACGGGCCATACTCTGTGCAACAGTTGCACAGATTCCGCCTCTCTCGTGCTTATTGGAGGTTACAGTAGAATCCTATAGGCTCGGTTAAGCCAACCAGGTTCAACTTACGTTCAAATACTCCCCATCATTACCCCCCAAAAATGTCTTTTATGCAAAACATGTGTAGGGACTTCAGCAAATGAAAGCGCGGCTCCTAACCGCATCATACTTATTTTTGATTTTCATGTGGTTTTCGTGTATTGTCTAACTTCGTAAATACGACCACTCTCGTATTTCAAATGTCACTAGTCTTTGACGACTTGCAATTTGAACATTGAAAAAAAAGAAGCAGCAAAGGCTGACAGTTAATAAAAAAAAAAAAGGAAATGAAAGGGGCTCCAGAGCTGTATTTAACTCATAATAGATCTAAAGAAAGAGTTTTTTTTAATTCCACCTCTGCGGATTTAGCAGAGTGCAGATATAAGAGAGTAGTTTTATGTCAAAGCTAATAGACTATTAGGCTAACTGGGTGTACAGTAGGATTTTTTTTTTCCACACACCCCTATATGTTCATAGCAGTGCATGCGCACTAAAGCCAGATAAACCTGTTGACACACAATAGTGACTATAATAAATCACAAAGCAAAGAGACAACCTAATCTTTCTCCATTGTAAACACAAGGTCTGTTCAAACAATATTAATAACTCGGATTTTAATAATAATAATAAAAAAAATCCAGGCCACCTGGAATGGATTAAAAAAAAAATCCCCAGACATGAAAAATACAATTATATACTTTTATTAAATGTTCACCTACAAAGCGTTTGCAGTGACTTCTTCTTCAAATGTATCAATAACTTCCAATATATATAAATACGGGCAGATTGTAAAAATAAAAAATCGATTTTTATAATTGTTGTTCGGATGAAGTAAAGAAATAATGGAAAACACAATTCTTTCTTCCAACAACTTAATACAACGCTGCACACCCTGAGGAGTTTTTTTTTTAACACTGCAAACATTAACAACGCGCCTAATGGCTTCAGCACTTAATACACGGGTCCATCCATTGCACAGAGAAGCATGTGGGAGATTCAATTGACCGCACTCAACTTTGCCGCCGCTTGAGCTTGCCGCATACACTTCAAATTGTTGTTCTCGCTACTGACAAAACCGTTAATTCACCCAGAAACGGGAGGTCAAGTTTCAGCAGGAGCAGAGGAGGAGAAAGAAAGAAAAAAAGAAAACGGAGCACCGAAAACATACAGGAGCGTCTGTGTCAGACCGCAAAGGTTTGTGCCCATAAAGAGCTTCCATGCGCCCTCAGCCCTCCTAAAATATTCATCATAAACATTTAACACCTGTTGCATGAATTTATCGGTGTGCATGGGGGAACCAAAATAAATCAGGGGCGTGGGTCTGGGCGAGCTGGGTCACAGGTTAGCTGAGACACGATACATATATTTATTTATATGTATATATATTTTTTTCAAATGTGTGGAATCCCTCAAAACGTCTAAGAAAAAAAAACGTAGTCTGTTAAACAGACATAGGGAGAATATGCCAACATTGGACCACCTTTGGGGATTTTTTTTTTTAACATAAACGGTTAAATCTGTGTTTGCTGTAAATATAAGTAAACTGGATTTTCCACCTAATGTGTGATACAAACAACCTGAATTTGTTATTTTCTGACGTCATATTACTGACTGAACTTATTATTTACCCCTGAATAAACATGTTTCTACTGCTGCATAAAAAAAAGTGACGAAATATGTTTTTTGTTTTTGTTAAGATTGACTCACAAGCCCTCGTCGCTTTAATCCTTCAGCCGTTGCTGAAAAGTTAACAGAGGTGAGATGAGATTCAGTGCAATCTCCAATGAAATAGGTGGATTATGGGCTCAGGCCTGCTCACAGCACCTGTGGGGAGTGGCTGGAGTGGTCCTCTCAAAAATAAACCAGTGAACGTATCCCAGCAGGTCTGCAATGAGGACCAACAAGAAGAAGAAAAGAAAACAGTCTACCTGAGGCCCAAATCCAGAAAGTCCTGGCTTACCTCGAGGGGCACCGACACCTAAGTGAGTTTCTACAAGGTCATTTAGGGATGGGTGTACAACTGTTTATGTTGCATAAATGTGCTGCAAAATTCCCTAAGTGTATTTAAGGAGCTCCCTGGAAGCCACAGTCCCCACACACAGTTCAAAAACTCTACTAAGCACAATGCCTGAAAACCTCCCCACTTCCTATTGAATGTCTACCATGGCTCTTGCCGTGGATTTACTTTAAAGATTGGCATTGCACTTGATCCATTTACCTCAATCACCACTCCCCCGGTACGAGCTGTGATTGTGGGGCAGGGAGACATAAAAGACAAGTATTCAACCGTCCCATCAGTGGAAATCAGCGCTGGTTTCTTTTACCCACGGCCCTCTCAGACTGCATGGCACTTGCTTTTCCGCCTATGGTTTTCCATTTCAAAGCCCTCTGTCTCCATGTAAATACCAAAACACAAGTAATCCAATCTGACCCCATTGCAAATTTTCCAGAAACTATTGGGGGGGGGTAGTGGAGTTGACATGAGCCACACACTTATCCCACTTAACCTCTAGAGAGAAGCCACCCTAACCCCTTAGCCCAAGATTCCCTTGGTGGAGGAATGCACCGCTTTATACTGCTCCCCTCTTAAAAGCTGTGGGTCTTGATGTTGAGCTCAGTGGCAAAAACTTGTAACTTTGGTAGACTGTAAAGTCAAAGCGGCACAAAGCCGATGCCGGCAGTGGGGAAGCTAAATAGACAGCAGATATCCACACAGCAGGGGTACCTCCCCGCCACTGCACTGTGCAAACCCAAATCCATTTTGATTCCAACCCAAAATAGTTCCTAACCAATGCAGGGACGTATTTATTCTGCGCTAACTTGATGACAAATAACCTGAGGATTTTTTCCTGGCTCCCATTTTCTATTGTTTGCTTTCTCAGCATGCAAAACGGGTTCCAGTAAGAGACTCGGTGCCGCGGATAAAAAGGGGGGAAAGATGCTTATCTCCCCCGTTGGCGAGTGGTGGCACGTAAGGCAAGCTAAAGACTTCTGACACATGGTCCACATCTGAGGCATTTACCACGAGCATCTTGATCACACAGCTCGTAGCTGCTGAGAAAGCCTGACGGCTGTTTACGAGGCTGAGCAGACAAATCCTCTGCATTATGCTCTACAGGTGATGCATGCTCGCAGACTGCTTTAGTGGTGCTGCGTACAAACCAACTTCAGAAAAAGCAGCGGCGCGCTCCTTAATCTATTCCACAGCAACAGGCGATAATGAGGATGGCTTTATTTACGCAAATAGGGAACGATTAAGAAGGTGTTTCTGGTGATCTTTTGCTGTGGACAAAACATTAACTCTTCGGATTCCTGACCAAAATACGGTTTTATATATTAGACAAAATAAAAAGAATTGATCCAATCGAGATGTTCAGGAAATGTAGCTGTAAAATATTGATTCAGTTATATTTTAATTTGTTTATATATATATATATTTGATCATCATTTTACAAAATAATTCGCTTGTTAAAGAAAAGTTATCTTTTGTTCCACGAGGTTAAGTTCAGAGCTTTTCAGCGTTAGTATTGCCTTATTTAGATAATGGATCAAAAAAGCTAAACATGTCCTTCTTCACATTTTTACCCCCTCCTTTACTACATTGCACTAAGGTAAAAGTCACGAGCTTGCATCACTGCCGACCATTTTCCTTGTCAATCCGTAGTCAATGGGCTGCCATCAATAAGCACATCCCCTAATTAACTAAAATTGTTTTCCATCAATACCTATAACTTGCCAGTGCAGGAATTGATGAGAGCAAGGGTTGACGCGACTAAAAATGCCTGACAGGGACAATTCATCAACAGGTAAAGTAGTTATCATTCCTCCGGCCAATTGATTAAAAACATGCGTGTGATTTTGAAAAGTGCATTTTACAATCTGCACCGTTTTTTGGGGGGGGGGGGGGGGGGGGCAACCTAACCTCCACGGATCAATTTTAGCCCCACGGAAATCTTTAAGGTAAATGGATTGTATTTAGAAAGTCATTACGCTGTCAATTGAACATCTCCCCCTGCACTTTATGTTCGAGATGCCCGTAATGAAGTTTGGGGGTCATTAGTTGAATATACGAATCTTGTGATGTTTCCTTTGCCTATCACGTCGTGTTAGGGCTGATGACTCTCACCAGACAATCTCCTCCATTCAGGAGCGGTGCCACCAAGTCTGTCCTTGCTTATCATTAACAATCTGCAAATAAACAGGACAGCATACATTACATCACTTGCAGCTCCATGATCAATTCCAGGAATGTCTTTGAAGCTTTGCTTAATGAACCTACACACTATAGCTGTTGTGTGTAGTGGGGGCATTGGGGCTTCATAACCCATGACCTTAATGCAGTTTTCTTCATTGATAAAGTTGGAGTGGGCAGCAAAAAATGGAAATTGAAACAGGAATGTTCAATAAATACAAGAAGAATCACATAGTGGTTTCAAATGGAATTAATATTACTGCAAGACCTCTTAAGTCCTCATGTCATGCGGCGCATTCTTGAAGTGTAACTACTGCAATTTGTGTGCACTGCACAGCTGTTGCCCTAAAGTGTGAGAAGCCACCCAACCACAGGAAGTGAGAAATTTTAGAGCCTGTCCAGTCAAATATACAGCCCCCTTTGATTTTAATATGCACAATCTCTGTAAATGTATAAACGGGAAGCGCTGACAAAGTTGGCTCCATCAATCAGTGGTGTCGGCTCAGCTCAGACCTCTTTATAGCCTCTCGGACTCCCTGAGAGCCCTAACCCTGTAAAAGTTTATATAGTGTATTGACCATTCCCTACTTGCTTAGCTAATGAAGCCAGCTTGGCCACAGAGACTGAAAGGCTGCCGCCGTGTCAACACTGCTTCCTATTTGATGACACCTTCCGCTAAATTGAAATGTGCTGCTAATGGGGGTGAGTGTTTAAAGAAGAATAAGCCCCAGTAATTGACACAGACCTGACCTCACTTATACAAAGAGAAGGATGGAAGGCCCCGCGCAGGCTGCTGGAGAGGAGCCCCTTCATTTTGGGGGCAGGTTTGACTATCGACTTCAGCTACAACACTGCCGCGACTTATCAACAGATAACACATTCGTTTTCTCCGGCGAATCAATAACAACAGCAACGCACAGCCGTCATATAATTGTGCGTACTGTAGGTGACAGATCCAGTTCCCAGACATGTACACTCATACAGTGACACACACAGGTGTTGCAAAGCAGAAGACAAAAACTTTGTCATCTAGCCAGATGACAGACAAAGAGGGCATTGTGACACTATAATTCACATCATGATAGACCACAATTGCACTGCAATGGACAAGACCTGCCAAACATGTCACCAATGGCTCCTCACTAATACTTGCATGCATGAGAATTCAATTGAGGTTAATGCTTTCCGAGGGTCCCGATATGAGCCCTGAGGCATTTGCCGATTATTTCAAGCTTGAAGCTTCAACGCAACACTTCATACAGGCTTCTACAAACAACGTCCCAAAATCACACCTTTTTATATTAAAGCAAACAAAAGAATCGATTAAAAATAAATAACAAATGCTGACGCAATAATATTGGAGGAGGCACACAAAAACACTGAGGGACAATGTTGTCTTGATTCAGTGTAGGCCTGTGGCTTCTTTTGTGAGAACTGGCTGTGCAGGGACGCCCCCCAAGGACTTTGAGATCCACCACGGCTGATCCCCCCCCCCCGTCTGAATCGACGGAGACAGACAATTGACTGAGAATTGATGGTCAATGTTTGTCCAGGGTGGCTGACTGGACACGGCTCTCTAGTTTACTTGTGAGTTTGTGGTTAAATAGCACTAAGCGGCACTGGCCAGGCTCTGTCTGGGGGTGCGCATCTTTTAAGAGGCCTTTTTTTCCCCCCGACCCAGTAGTCAGACGGTGCACACACTTTTACTTGGTGTTACATGAGGTCTGTAAGCCTTAATCTTATTTAACCCTTATGATTGTGCAACTGATTGTACACCCGCGTAGATGTGTTATCTTATCAATGCAAATAAGAACAGCACAATACCGATGGCAAATGTGGCCCACTCCTGTTCACGTAGAGATACAAAATAATATGCCTCGTATTATCAATAACACACGATAACACAACATTTACGTTTTTAGACGTGTCAACGTGGAAAAGGCTCCGGTGAACAACCCCGCATAGTCTCTGTCGCTCCGCTTGTTTGCGTGCAAACTTGTGATGTGGGATGATCAGGTTTTAATTTAAGCCACGTCTTTCTGGTCAAAATGAAAATATACACCACTGTGGACGACGGTGTGTAACTCACGCAACAGGCTTCACCAATTCTTCGTGTTTCATCAATAATACATTTCCACACAGTATTCTCTACGGACTTCACCGACAGAGACTCAAATCCCAAAATTTAGACTGGGGGAGGAAAAGTGGGGAAGAGGTAGTATACTAGCAGAGTCTACCCCTAAATATTGAAGATGACCGTCTATTTAAAAAGAAACCAAAGTAACTTCCATTAAAAAAAAAATGTAAATAATTCAATATACAAATACACTATAAATGTCATTATTGTTGAACGCTTCCGTGTCGTCATAACACAGTTATCATTACACGAACATTATTATGGAGCGCCTCTTCCCGTCAACTGCTCATATTTCTCTGAGATTTCTAAGGGAGGAAATGTTGGCTACCCGCCGGTTAATCTCTGAAAAAATAACAATCAGTATAGATCGCAGATTGAAGAGTGCAACGCGAGCAGATAAAAAACGATACATAAATAAACTATGTTGGCAGTATTGAGAGTATGACAGCAGGAGTGTGCAACTGGACGAGGAAGTCGGCAGCCCGACGACTCCCAACATCTATGCCGACAAAGCGAGCCGGTTCCCCGGCTTGGCTCGGCTCCCCCCTCCCTCCCTCCCTCCCTCCCTCCCTCTCCTCGCCGGGGCTCGCACAGATCGACCGAGAGCGCACAACTTCTGTAACGATGTTGACATATTCACACAACAAGGACTCGGGCAGGGTGGCGTTTCACGGCAAAGCCCCTTTTTGGAGTTTCCAAACACCTTTTTATAAGTCTGAAGTCTGTCCCCTCCACCCGACCCGTGAGGACCACGCCTCCGCGGCCACACAATTGGTCCGGACGCGTCAAAGAGCCAATCAAACGGGGCGCTGCCGCTCGTAACACGCAGCACATCCATACAGTATGAAGCCCTATGGGCCACAGAGGCGCTAGGAAAATCACGGAGCTGGGACCTTACCACCTCTCTCTCTCCTCTCTCTCTCTCTCTTCCACTCTTCCTCTCTCCCTCTCTCTCTCCAGCCGTCAGCGGACTCCTTTCTCTGCACACGTCTTGCTCTGAAATGCGTGTGTGCGCGGCGGAGAGCGGAGGAATAAAGTGTGTGTGCGCGCGCGAGGGTGCATGTCCGGAGCGGGTCGAGGCAGCGGGATTATTCGGCGCTATCGAAATATTTCAACACGTCGCCCTCGCTGCAGGACCGAAGCCAATGAGAGGGAACAGGTTTTAGAAGGAACAGGAATGCCGACGCTGTAAACAGCAGCAGAAGGGAAAGAATGCGCCGCAGTCAATTAAGTGACTCACCCTGAATTGGTCCGATTCGACTCATGTCCGCGAGCCAGCGAGACGCACAAAGGTGTCCGGTGCGCGTCTGAAGAGAATCGCTCCCGCAACACTCTCGAAGATTAATGGAGAAGACTTTCGCCTTTCTCTGTGCACAGATTTGACCCCCCGAAACAATATCAACAAAAAGGGGCTCCATAGATCTCCACAGCAACTTTAAATAGATATATATATAAATTCAGAAAACGTGGATACATTTTTCTTGCAGAGTTGAAAGAGGAATTCAACTTCCGATTTATTATTTTTTTTCCTCCTCCCTTCTTTTTCTTTTGGTCCGCAATCGCTCCTCTCGTATACGCAGCCTTGCCTGTCGTTAGAAAGTCTTGTTTCACATCCAGACACTCGTCTACATCTGTTGCCTGCACTTGGATGAACTTCCTGATGAGAGACCCAGTCATACAGGGATCGAGTATGGCATATCATCCGTTTATACCTCACCGGGGTCCGGAATTTGCCATGAGTGCAATGCTGGGCCACCAGCCGCCGTTCTTCCCGGCCATGGGCCTGCCTCACAGCGGCTCCCTCTCTCTGCCGGGCGCCCTGGGGAAGCCGATCATGGACCAGCTGATGGGAGCCGCGGAGACCGGCCTCCACTTCTCCTCGCTGGGGCACCAAGCCGCGGCCGCCCACCTCCGGCCTCTCAAGACTCTGGAGCCCGAGGAGGAGGTGGAGGACGATCCTAAAGTTCACCTGGAAGCCAAGGAACTTTGGGAGCTCTTCCACAAGAGAGGCACCGAGATGGTGATCACAAAATCCGGAAGGTGAAATAGATTTTCTGTTCATCCCAAAAATACAGCATATTTCCCCCAGATACAGAAGTCCACTGTACGATTGATTTTGCTATCTAACGATAGAGTAATTTCTTGTTTATGGACATACACATACGCACTCAATTATTCCACGTACAAGTTATTCTGCATACAATCTCGTTGCCATTAGTAACATTTAAATTAATTACAATGACATTGCTAAATCTTCGTGCCACAACTGTCTTGGAGATGTGGGCTTTATTAACAAGAGGATGCGTGTGTACTACAAAAATAACAAAAACATATCCCAAAAATGATATGGTGATATACGATTTCGACTGTGTCTACACACAGCCTGTAAAGTCAGTGGTCTGTGGGAAACTGTTCACACACGTCAATAATAACAATGGGAAACCAGTTATTATAAAATGATTATATGTATTTAATAATATAACAAAGGATTGTAAAGATGAATAACTGCTGTAGCCGAATGTAAATATACACAAATGTTATTTCGCGATATTTCGCCTGCCGAGACTTTATTTTTAATCTCAGTTGTTTTTAAGCTCGGTTTGTCAACACTTTACGTTGACAGATTAACGTCAATTTTAAGTGTGGGGAACCATGACTAGATTATTGTTGCATTCACAACAGCGACGGTATGGCTATACAAAGATGGCTGCTGAGTGTGTGTACGTACAGTACATTAAAAAAAAATCAAGACATCCTCCATTAAAGTGTCCAATATCCTAATTAGGGATGTAGTAAAGGAAGGCAATCTAACGGAGTCTATTTTTATTTGTTTTGTGGGGCAGTTGTGTGAAGTGTAGACAACGTTTTAAGATGACTTATCTTTAGCAGGTAAATAAGGAGCATCTAATAGGCTGCATCACTGAAATGACACAACAGGCTTTAAGATCGTATTAAGATGAAACGCATGTGTTTATGTACATTTCCCCAAAAATAAAATAAAAACGGGCAACTTTTTATGTTATAAAATTAAACACAATAGCAGCTCTTAACATTACGTTTCCCCCTGTGTCACAGGCGGATGTTCCCCCCATTCAAAGTGAGGTGCACTGGCCTGGACAAAAAGGCCAAATACATTCTCTTGATGGATATAGTTGCAGCCGACGACTGCAGGTACAAGTTTCACAACTCCCGCTGGATGGTGGCCGGGAAGGCCGACCCCGAAATGCCAAAGAGGATGTACATTCACCCGGACAGTCCGGCCACTGGTGAACAGTGGATGTCAAAAGTGGTCAATTTCCACAAACTCAAGCTGACGAACAACATCTCCGACAAGCACGGATTTGTAAGTTCAACTAATGTATGTCAAATTTTCCTATTTACCAACATACCCTTTACACAAGTGTTTACAATGTACATTTGAATGTCTATATTTGCATATTTATATTTGATTTAAGCTTCCAAAAATTCCATGATTTTTTACTTATTTAATTTCAGCTAGTTTTTGGTAAAAATGCCCGATCAAGAAAAGACATCATTACAAATGTCTTTAACGTAAAATATATATTTTTTTATAAATGCATGTGTAATTATTGCAGCAATTATTTATGAACCATCATGACGAATAAGTCTGTATCTCTACAGACATCACATACTGCTTTAACGTGTTGTGGAAACGTTTGAATATTACGCCCAAAAATGATCCCCAGGGTGTTTTTTAAATGATTAGCATTTTTTATAATTCATAATCATTCATTAGATTTAATTCATCCTAATGATTTAACTGCTGCTTCCTAGTTTAACATTTTAAGAAAATGTGTAACGTAGCCCAGGGCTGCGCTCTGTAACAACCATCACAAATCTCAGAGTAATATAAAATATATATTTTTTTTTGCAGACTATTCTTAACTCGATGCACAAATATCAGCCTCGATTTCACATCGTGAGAGCCAACGATATTCTCAAACTGCCGTACAGTACCTTCAGGACTTATGTTTTTCCTGAGACGGATTTCATTGCCGTGACTGCTTATCAAAATGACAAGGTAAGCACAATTACTGCCCATAGGCTAAACGTCGTATGCTGATTTGCTTTCCTCAAATACAGCTAGTGCGGCGCTTGTCCTGTCAGACCCAGCTTCCCTCTATGCCTTCCATGCGCTGCACCATTTTGTTGTCATAAAATATGAAAGATGTCGTTTTTTTTTTTTTTTTAGCCTGCCAGAGTGGAGCATATCTTAATGGGGGTGGGTGAGGGGGTGGTGGTGCTCCTGCCTCTGGTAGGAAATTAATAATTCCGAGGAATGTAATACAGGTTATCTTCCCTTTATTTAATCACGTGGAAAAGATTTGGCACAGACCCAGAATCACTCTCTCTTTCTCTCTGCGTGTGTGTGTGTGTGTAAGTTAGTGTGAGAGTGTGTGTGTGTAGGTGTGTGTGTGTGTGTGTGTGTGTGTGCGCGCGCAAGAATGGTTGGGGGTTGTGAGATGAGGAAAAAGAAGAGGAGATTGTGCGGTTGCAAGGAGAAAAAGAAAAAAATTGATTGTATGGGCGGGGTATGTGTGTGTGTGGGGGGGTGTGTGTGGGGGGGGGGGGGGGGGGTGCAGTAGTTGTGCCAGACTGTGCAGTATGGTAACATTTTATCCCCTGTTAGACATAAAAATAATGAAAATCATCTCGTCTGCTCTTTGATATCGTTGGGAAGCGATGGCACCACCTCCCCCCTCCCATGTGCAGTGGTAAAATCTGCCAGAGTTGGAAAGGAAGTGGAGTGGGAGTAAAGTTTTGCCAAAAGTTAATTTAAAAAGAGAGAAAGAAAAAAAGTTAAACATTGGAGAAGCTTTGGTCTGTTGAGACAATAATGCTGATGTATTGTAAACGTGCAGAAATGAGCTCCAGCTTTGGTGCTCGAAGCTTTGCAAAGACACTGAATGAGAACACTACAGGAGAGTGACACCTCAGATATTTATATCAACTCGTTTTTTTTAATTATTATTATTCATTTCAGATAACGCAGCTGAAAATTGACCACAATCCATTTGCAAAAGGATTCCGTGACACGGGCAATGGGAGACGGGAAAAGAGGTAAGACAATGAAAAAAAACAAAACCAAAAACTCCAGATGTCCTACGATTTATACAACACGCAGGCAGTGTGAGCTCAGTGGATTAAACCAGCGTCATAGCTTCCACATTAACCCACAGGGAGTCTGGCTCTTCACAGTTTCTGATCAAATACCTTAACAAGCTGGAGTTCATTGGACTCCTCAGCCCAAATGGCAAAAAAAATGAAACAATGGTATAAGATTGTTTGTTTCCCTTGCTGAGGAATATTTTTTTCAATTTAGCAAAAAACGTTGCCATTTAAAAATACGAATACGTTCGTATTGGGGAAAAAAAGGGCATACACAGGTGAGCCAGGAGGTTCACCTTTTCAGGACTATTAGAGGCCTTAATAAGCCTCCACGTAGCCTTCGTCCTGGTGCAGATATTGTTTCTGACCCGAGAGCTGTGGCCACATCCTTTAATAGCCTAACACGAGTCCCCCTGTACAGGAAACAGCTGGCTCTGCAATCCATGCGTTCATACGAGGAGCAGCAGAAAAAGGAGACCGGGGCTTCAGACGACTCCTCGGGCGAGCAGGCTTCCTTTAAGTGCTTCGGCCAGGCCTCGTCCCCTGCCGTGTCAACCGTGGGCCCCCCACACCTGAAAGGTAGGCTGGCAGACCCCACGCGAGCGGTGTGTAAAGTCGTAAAAAGTCTATTGTGGCAGGAATTTCGTTTTTTTTTTTACGAGGTATGTGTGGAACACGAGTACATTTTAGAACAGCTAATGAACAGCTTATAATATTTGCTGATCGCTCGTATTCAACTCGTGCACAGAGTGAAAATGACGTCCTTATGCAATGGCTGCCATATTCCGATTACAAGAAATATCACGGAGAAATATTAGTCTCACGCTAATCATTTTGGGTAAATGCATATTCATGCATCCACGTATTACTGGAAACAACAGGGGAGTTATCGTTGGGCCTGTAAACGTTTTATTTTTGAATGACCCAGATTATCTTAAAGGTCACCAGCCTGGGCTTATTATTCCACCTGTGGAAGCCAGCTGCAGCACAAGGCTGATACATGGGAATGACTATTTTCATGATTCACTATTGCACAGAAAGGCAACTGAACCCCCCCCCCCCCCCCCCCCAAAGGCAACTGACCCCCCCCCCCCCCCATTCTTGTGCAGATTTCTGCGACAGCGACGAGGACAGCGACGACGAGAGCAAAGATGGGCACATCAAAGATGGCCCTGACTCCAGCAAGATCTCCACGACCACGGAGGACGGGAAGGAGCACGAGGCAAGCCCGGCCAAGGGGCATGCCTTGGGCAACGGGGACTCTGGCAACAGCAGGAGCCGCGACGGCGGCCCGCGGACTGAGAAAAGCCAGGCGGACTCGCGGCAGAGCCCCGTCACCGTCATCTCCAGCACCACGCGCTCCGGAGAAGACCTGAAGAGCCCCGGCGCGGAGCAGCCCAAATCGGACGAGTGCCGGTCGATGAGCAAGGACGCGTTCGTGCCGATGAGCGTGCAGCCGGAGAGCGCGCACATGGGCCACGGCCACTTGCATAATTTCGGATTTCCCACAGGCCTAACGGGACAGCAGTTCTTCAACCACTTAGGGAGCGCGCACCCGTTCCTTTTGCACCCCAGCCAGTTCAACATGGGCAGTGCATTCTCAAACATGGCCGCGGGCATGGGGCCACTGTTGGCCGCCGTGTCCCAAGGAGGGGTGAGCACCATGGACACAACCAGCATGGCATCCTCACAGCAAAGCTTGGCGGGAGCGCACGGACTCCCCTTTCATCTGCAGCAGCACGTCTTGGCATCGCAGGTAAAAAACAAACAAACAAACAAACACACAGCTCACAGCTTTGCATTATGCACATGTTGCGTTATACAGTATACAGTAGACCATAGGCCCCGGAGGCTTGTGTCAGATTTAATAGGCTATGTCTGATGTATACACCTCTTTAATGTCCTCCTCATTATGTTTACGTGCGTGTGTTTCTCTCTCACACTTACGTTTTAAAGAGTGATAGTGTGTAGGTGTGTTTGTGCACGTGTGTTTTTTTTATTTCAGTTTTACAGCCAAATAGGCTAATATTCAGGTTGAAGTTAGGCGACTCTATCTTTGTCTGAATAAGCTATTATAGACTGGCTTTTATAGCCTTGGCTCTTCTGTTACAGATATAAGCCCCACATTATATAAGCAACAGAGACCACCTTGCAACAGCCAGAGGTGTTGCCCAGTCTTTTATGATATTGATATGATAAGTGTTTCTTTAAAGATAAAAAAGAGTGTCTCGGAGAAGGGAACTATATTGTTTATTTATGGGCAAATGTTTCTGTTACAGATATAAGCCCCACATTATATAAGCAACAGAGACCACCTTGCAACAGCCAGAGGTGTTGCCCAGTCTTTTATGATATTGATATGATAAGTGTTTCTTTAAAGATAAAAAAGAGTGACTCGGAGAAGGGAACTATATTGTTTATTTATGGGCAAATGTTTCTTTTTTTTACCCCCCCCCCCCCACCACTGCTTCACTGATTAAGCTTCACAAATTAAACGTCCCGTGTTTCATTGCAACACGAAAGATTTTAAAAATTCTTGAACCAGCACCAAAGCTATTTCCATGCTGCCTGAGCTTTGCTCCAGAATATTTTATATTTTTTGATTGTTGTTGGTTCCAGATTTGTGAAATACCTGTTAATGGGAGCATTGAAGGCTCTACACGCGCACACACGCACACGCACGCACACACGCGCGCACACGCGCACACACACACACACTAGGGCCTGCAGTTCCATAGATCCGATCTAAGTTTTGGACAGGGTTTTTTTGTGGTTCATTAGCCTAGTGTCAGCCAGTGCCATCGGCTTTTTAACGATGCATTACTAACGTTATTATGTGTGACGAAAATCTTTACTGAAGACAGTGAGAGTAAAGCTAAAAAAAATGCCCAAAGCACTTTGGGGCTTGACGTCCACGCATTCGTTCCACAATCTGGTCTGGTAACTGCAACTGCTGATCACCATATGCACAGCCATCTATTTCCACCCTTTTCTGTCTTTTCACAGCACACGGAGTGCACACACTCACACACGCGCGCGCGCGCGCGCAGTGACGTTCAGTAATATGTGCCTGTAACACCAGCCTTGTGGCTCACACCCAGTCTCTCCGTGTCTCCACAGGGCCTTGCCATGTCTCCTTTTGGAAGTTTGTTCCCCTACCCGTACACGTACATGGCAGCAGCCGCGGCAGCCTCGTCTGCGGCAGCATCCTCCTCCGTGCACCGGCACCCCTTCCTGAACGCGGTGCGTCCCCGGCTCAGGTACAGCCCCTACTCCCTCCCCATGACGGTACCGGACAGCACCCTGCTCACCACCGCCATGCCTTCCATGGCCGGCGGCGGCGCCGAGCTGAAAGGGGACGGCTTGATCCCGGCGAGCCCGGTGTCCGCTGTCACCCTGGATTCCACGTCGGAGGTGACCAGCCACTCGTCCACCATGTCCATGTCCCCAAAAACTTGCGCGGAGAAAGACGCCGCCAACGAGCTGCAGAGCATCCAGCGCCTGGTCAGCGGACTCGACTCTAATCAGGACAGGCCCCGGAGCTCATCACCCTAGGAGTTGTGTATGCTTTTTTTTTTTTTTTTTTTATTAACAAAAAAAAATCTAACAAAAAAAACATATCTCTCTCTCTCTCTCTCTCTCTCTCACACACACACACACACACACACACACACACACACACACACACCACCTGCTTCTCGTTTCGTTGTTGTCATGAAAAGTCTTGATGGCAGGAAGACAAACAATAGGGACAAATACTATTGACACTCTTGTCTCATGCAGGTTTTGTAAAAGACAGGAAAAAAAAACAAAAAAAAAACTAAGAGACGAACTGTTGGACCTTTTAGTTTCTGAAATGCACTTTGGTTAATACACATCTGATATGTATATGTTTCCATTTTCTCTCTCTCTTTCTCTGTCTCTGTCTCTTTGTTAAATTAAACAACACTTTTATCCTGTCATTTGAATACCGTACAAGTATTGAAACTGAAAAGTTGGCATGGGTGTGACTTACAGTTTTGGGAGATGTTGCTGCTGTGTCCTGTCTCTCAACTTTTATTGTACACGAGGAGAAAATGTGTTTTAATATGCACTCTGATTTGATTTGACTTATTTGAATTCACCATCATCTGAAATCTACTTTTTAAAGACTGCTGTATTTTGTTGTACACCATTAATTCATAAGATTGGCCAAATGTTGCATGCCCCCTAAACCACCAACGAGTGTAACGCTGGGGAAAACAACTCCGTTTTTAAATACCATGAACACAAACCCCTTAATTGAGTGAACAATTAAAAAAAAATACATTTGATTTTCTTTATGCCATTTTAACATCAGAATAGGCCTAATGGCATCCACGACTGGTGCTCTGGGACAAAACCATGATCCAAGCATGCGGAATAGTCCAGTTGTCCAACAGGCAAAGGGAAGCATAAATTGAAATCCAAAAAAAAACATCAAAAGGTAGTATTGATTATAGTTGTACATAGGGATATATAAAATATTTATGTAATTATTTCATATTGTTATTGCGTGTAAATACAACGGAGTAGTTTGTTTCTAGGGATCTGTTCTTAATTT
The DNA here is from genome assembly GCA_016785305.1 of Colistium nudipinnis. NCBI lineage: Eukaryota > Metazoa > Chordata > Actinopteri > Pleuronectiformes > Rhombosoleidae > Colistium > Colistium nudipinnis. The sequence continues at coordinate 442,045 of JAFBJU010000994.1, read as the reverse complement.
ATTGTCGAATATACCTGTGTAAAAATAGTTTGTGGGCTATTATCCTTTTGTTGCCATCTGCATTTATACCCCTCTTAAAATATGGACTTTACTCCTTCCCAAATATCCACTGATAGTTATTCACACTCATGTGCCATTGTATGTTCACTTGTTGTCCCCGTGTGTGAAGTGCTACTGTTTGAAAACGAATGAAAAAGAGACAACGCACTGCACCAATGGCTTGAAAAAAAAAATCCTTATTATTATTATTTTTTTTTTAGAAGAGAAAACAAGAGGTGTCGTTGGAGTGTGACAAAAGTGGACTATTTTTCTGCTATTAAAATACTTTGCGAACCTGATCGTTAAAGTGCCGCATAATCGAACATATGAAGGTTTCTTTTGTGTTTCTTAAGTTGTCAGTGGGTTATGTTGTATTGGAGTTATGTCTAGTTTACAACATCAACATCGTGTTCTTGAAAATTTCAATAAAATATTGAAATGCCATTTCGTAACGTGTGTGTTCCTCGCATGGTTACATGGTGGGAACTGAGCCTGACTGCAGGAACCTGCACACATTTAAATTCGAGGATTTAAGGCTGAAACTGAACAAGGGTCTAACATCTTGTAAAAACACAGCTCTCACCAGCATATAGACAGTTTCTGAACAGAGAAGCCTCTCTGCACACCCAGGCTGACCCTACTTCTGTAAACTCATGTGTGCGCCGGTTTCTGTTGGGCTTTACCTTAACAAGAGGCCACGTAATATGTATGGCAATATGAGATTTTGCATTTGGTTGGTGTCATTTGCAATGACTTTTTACTTCTACGAAAGTTGCAAGTTAACGTTGGTAGTTGTTTTTTTTTTATTAGGAAACTAAGGGGGTAATATTTTAAATGCTGACATTTATTTCAAGTCAAAGAAGGCATACAACATGAGGCAATCTGGTGCTTCTTTTGATGTGGCTTTTTTTTTTTTGTTGTTGTTCCCTCCTTAAATCACTCTGACCGAATAGTCGAGGCCACTAAGAGTCAAAGTTCCCACCATGACCTGAAATGCATCACTAGGAAAGATTTTACGAAACATAAATAAATAAATATAAAATAAAGACTGTATGAGAGGCAGGCGGATCTGACACTAGTTAGACAGCGAGAGTCTCTCCGCCAGAGTGAAACTTGGACAGGCCATGTCATTCCTGGATCACCCTCCCCATTGCACCTCCACTCAGTTTATCAACGCCCTATCTTTATTTGTATGTTCTCTGGTTAATGTGTAGCGGGCCTGGCGCTAGTCAATAGGTGTAAACATGACACAAGCTGTCTCAATTGTTCAGTCTTATTGCTCACCTGGCGCCTTCGGCGTTCATATCTTCCGTTTTATTGCACGGAAGGCGACAATGCGTCTGTAATCGCACCGGGGCAGGACGCCCCCAAGCGGTTAGGCCGCCGCTTTATTAACACGACACACGCAGCTACCCAAGGCAAAAGGACAAATCAGCTGGCGACAACTCACCGAGGGGTCAGAGATAACGGCTCGCCGTCTCACACGGCTACTGTAAAGCCCTCTGCGTGAGCATTGGTGTGCTCCATGATGGAGTGGGAAATGTTCCACGCCACTTCAGCAAAAACACGCGACACGCCTGCGAACACATTTCAATCTCAACCCAACCACAACTGTGCGTTTCACTGCCCGACACCAGAGGGTAGATTTTACTAGAAGAAGTTATCTCTTCACGCCCGGAAATAATATTTGAGACGGGACAAAGGAAGAAGAAACTGAACGGCTCTACTCAGTCACGAAGAGCAAAGTGCGCACACAACACGTGACACATCCCTTGCCGTTGTCGACACGACTGACCTATTGCCATTTATTTATCAGTGTGCACACACCTGATTATTGTGAGACTACATATATTGCCACGTCCTTTCTATGTACAAGCCACCAATTATCAAACGATAAAACAATAAATATAAAAAGGGAGAAGGCCTATCTGTTATAATAAATTCATCCTTGCACCAGCACGGATTTATTATTTTGGCCTCTGTTTGCTGCGGCTCTTTTATTTTTGAAGGATATTTGGGCTCAGTACTCCACCCAGTAGTACACATGTCAATCTAGAGAGCATTTCACGTTCATAAAATCAATAGCCTGCAGCCTCAATTTATGACAAGTTTGGTGATGGTTGTCTGGGTTTTCCTGCCTTGGCTTGTCCTCAAGACAGTGGATTTTTAATGTTGTGTTGACCGGATCTGTCCAACAGGTTATTTTAACTCGAATGCACGTCACGGGTCAGTCGCGCCATCTAGTGGCAGAACATCAGGGACTTTAACGTCTCCAGATGCTAAAGTGAAATTTTGTCAAGTTTTGTTATTGCTGTGATTCTCTCATACTCTCAATTGTATATTTTACCCAATGTAAATGCATACAATCTGATAATGTAAAGCGTCATTAACCTGAAGTTACCGTGTGTAAATACAATAATATAATTGTTTGGGATTACTGTACAGTGAGTGCACTTCTTTTCTCTATCAAATTGCATTTCACACAATAAACCAACATTGCCAATAAACAGTGTTGGTAAACACTGACTATTATGTTCACAACAATGATAGTAAGCTGTGATACTAAATACTCGGTGGCTGTCTTTGAAATGAATAATTCATTTTCATAATACAATCCAGAAAAGCATGTTTATGATATTGCTGGTAGATAGATTATACTTTCGATGACACAACATGGATGACTGGAATCAGCTTTGAAAAAGCTAGAATTTGTACAAAAAGAAGATTTAAACAGCATTTGGTTCTTTTTGAACAAAAGTGTACCAACTTGAAAATAATTGTTCACAAATGCATGTTAATCTGATCCAATTCTACAAATTATTTAAATTAGTGTCCCTTTTTTATTGGCAGGGCAATATTAAATGCCAAGGCATCTTATATTTTACTCGGATTTATCTATTCGTAAAGCTTATGTGAATGCTCTTCTTTACGAGAACAGCAACTGTTTATGATGCAATGGCGCCATCTAGTGTCCAAATGACAGTACTACACATTTTTCTATTGGTCTTACAAAAGACCAGGTGTAAATGATATGTCCCGAATAAAAGTTATAATTAACTAATAATTATGTTATTTAATTTGATATATATTAACCAATAGAATAACTATAGAAAAACGGTAATAAGTCAAAATCACTTATGCACCATGCCAGTCTCAAAATATTCTAAAATGAACAGCAATGTTTTTGTTATGTCAAAACCAAATATACAAATCTACTCACTCAAAGCATAACCCAAAGCAACACTTCCAGTATTGAACATTTCACAGCTATTTTACTATTGTTGCAATAATAATACTGCAACTGTGCTTAAAGTAGTTATGTAATTGAAAAAGGATATAGTTCATTATCATTTGGAAATTCATTTGGTGAGAATATGGAAGAAATTCAATAATTTCCTTTGTAAGCGATTTGAATCTGTGGACAATAGCAACAATAGACAGTTGGCTTACTATTTGATATTCTCAACACATGAAAAAATAGAAAATGACACCTAATAGTGTCGAATGATAACTGAGATGTATGAGATAATCAAAGTGTTCAGTGTGTGGTAAGGTGTTGCCTGAAGAGGAGAAAATAAGTGCCAGGACTAAACCAACATCAAACAGGAGGAGACAATGAAACTCCACAGAGGCTGTGGAATGAAAGCCTGATTTCTGCCCGTGTGATTGTTGGGTGGAAAAAGGAGCAGGCCCGGCAGGAGTAAATTGGACGCGTGTTGTGTAAAGGTGCAGCTCAAAATATCACTTCCGAGGGTAAAGTTACATTGTTCTGAGGTATTTGCAGCTTAGGAACATGGCGACCTGTCAGTCAATGAAATCTTCTCCATTTCTGTTGCTGTCAGCCCTAATTCTACTCAGTCATGATGAGCTGCCCTGCAGCTGTAGAGGTATGTTACGGCTTGCTATGGACATGATACTACAGTAATCCGTTTCGGAATCAGTTGTCTGCATCATATTACAATTTTCTTCATGCTGTGCACCATGATTTCATTTCTACTGAAAAATGAATTGCATAAGGTCCTCAGTCTAGGTGCTTTAGTCACTTTCAGTGGCAAAAATATGAATGCTATTTAACAAATACTGCTTCATGGTTGCACATTCATGGTCAAAAGAAAACATGTTGGCGTTTAAGAATTTTCATTAACAATAAAGTGTCATACTATCATCATTTATATCAGCTGACTTATAAACTGGTGATCAATATGATCACTTACCAGAAATATATTGGGGTGAGACAAATGACCTGGAACCAGGTCTGGGGACAACGACCCAAATTATTATGTATTATTTGCAAGTAAGTTTACCATGTACCCATTTTATCATTTACAGACTATATGCACAACCACTGAACATCAACGTAACTCAAATATAGCACTCTATAAATCATAAAGTGCATGTCTCCAAAACTTTTTCAATAAACTGTAATGAAATATTGAGAAAAATATTTCTCAATAAAAATGACAATTAGATGATTTACAAATGTATGGGGGCACATTTCTCACAGATTTCATCTGAACATTTTCCACAGGATAGTACATTTGCAAACCCTAATAGTGGTCTGCCAGATGTGCAAGAAAACCAGGCCACATGTGAAGCATGTCGTGTGAGGCATGTTACATTGTTTGAACATGCAGACCCCACTGCTACTCTGTTGCCTGATGCTAAATGGGTTCTTTACATGCTTTTCAGTCATTCAAGTCTCTTAAATTGCAGCCACGGTCTAGCCACAGAATCCCTCCTTCTAAGAGAAGACGGTTAATCTCAGCCATCGGCTGCAAGTTTAAATGAGCTGCAGGGAATAGGAGAAGACAGCAGCGCTCCCCTCACAGGCCTAATAGTCTCCACCATCAGCGGCACATCATACACAACCTCTGGCTGGCAGATTAGAAGGAAGGCTCACCACAAACACAGAGACGCACGCACCAGCAGACATGCTAGTGGATTAGATCTTCTCTATTTACATGCCTTTATTCAAAGCACAACGGGGAATTGCACGATATATATTCAAATATGTAGTTATGATCTAATTAATGATGCAACAACACAGTAAGAGACGCACCAGTGTGTTGACTGCAGGTGTGTGTGTGTGTGTGTGAGCTACTTTGGTTGATCCAACTACAGACAGAACATAATGCAAATGCACAACGTCCTCGAGCAGCAAAATCAAAGAATATGTTTACCATCATATATGAGCATGGGTGGAGCATTCCACTACAGAGCTGTCTAGAAGTGCAGTTTATCAATCCCGGGGCCCACACAGCCACTGATTCAGAGTAGATAAAAAGCTCAGACAAAGGGGGCGCTAAACACGCAACTGTAAAGTGAAAAAGAGGCATTGAGAAATACAGTGAAACAATGCACCCGCCACCTTTTATGGACATAGCCCTATATGCATCTCCTGGAATCATTTTTTTATGGAAAATGAATGTTTTTAAAATGAAATACCGTACTGCTACTTGGTCAACAAGATAACATTAACACATAATGCCATGTAAGACAACATAGAATCAACAATTTAAAGCAGCTGTAATCAATAATTGTATCAGTGGATATCACAAAATGCTTGTATGGGAAAGGGGTCACTCATTTTGCCAATATATCCCACGCAGGTAAGGGACCAAAAACAGAACTAGAGGATGTTATGAAAATTGATGATGATATGAAAATTGACGATGAAATTAATATTACGCAAACATTGAATATGCCAACACACAGAACAATGAAACTCAAGTTTGCTCTCTCATAAATGGAATTGCAACCAGCACACCCAGGCACGCTCACACATGCGCATACACGCACACAGCACATTGACAGGCCAAAAAGCCCCACACAGCACACTCATCAGTTATCGCCATTGTATTTAGAGGCATGTTGCCTCTTAACCACAAAAGAAACAAATACTAATAATTGATAAATCCCTCCAGTTAAACCAAAACTAAGGCACATACAGCATGGGTGAGGGACGTTGACATTATTGTCTCATATATACGATGATGGATACTGATCAGCCACAACACTACAACGGAAAATATTGAAACCACAAAATAGGTTATCAAATCACAATCCTTATGGTTCACAGCGTTGACTATAAGCTCTGTATGATAAAATAAATGGGGCCGTAGGTCAATGGTAAAAGCACGGGGAGCGCTTCTCGTCAGTTACAGTGACTGCTTCAATGACCGTTATGCCCGTAGGAAAACTGAACTCTCTCTATCAACGAAGTTACTCTACAGAATCAAACAGCACAAAAATAAATATCTTACAATATCTTACAATGTCCTACTACTTTCAGGGGAAATGCCATCATTTCAAACATTATAAAGAATAACTCGTATCTTAAATCACATGTGACGCCCAACAAAGTCGTAAATCCCAATTTGCTTTCAATGTTCTCCAGCAATATGTTGGGCTGTTAATTCTATTTGATAGGAGCATCACTGCACACAGTCTGTTGTAACAAGCTCGTTTTTGTTTGCCATTAAAACGGTGTTGTTCGCCCCGTTTACAAAATACGACCGAATGTTTTTCAACACACCTGCCGCAGTTTGACGCTGTACTCCAGCAAAGCGGTGCACTGAGCTAGCTAAGTGCTAAAAACATTTAACAGACAATTTTCGAACCAACTGGCGATACACACTTTACTTTCACAAAGCCAAGTTTGACCCCTTCGTCGAGATAAACAACGCATTGTATACCACTTCACCACATAGTAAACGGAAACGCATGCTACCGTCTATTGTATTTATTAATTCATTACCTGGAGCAGGTGTTGGTCGGTCAGTCGTGGAAAGGTCCGGTGGTGAGGGAGCATTTGCGTATCCGACGTGAAGGGTTGAAGACAGCACAAAAATAAATATCTTACAATATCTTACAATGTCCTACTACTTTCAGGGGAAATGCCATCATTTCAAACATTATAAAGAATAACTCGTATCTTAAATCACATGTGACGCCCAACAAAGTCGTAAATCCCAATTTGCTTTCAATGTTCTCCAGCAATATGTTGGGCTGTTAATTCTATTTGATAGGAGCATCACTGCACACAGTCTGTTGTAACAAGCTCGTTTTTGTTTGCCATTAAAACGGTGTTGTTCGCCCCGTTTACAAAATACGACCGAATGTTTTTAAACACACCTGCCGCAGTTTGACGGCTACCGTCTATTGTATTTATTAATTCATTACCTGGAGCAGGTGTTGGTCGGTCAGTCGTGGAAAGGTCCGGTGGTGAGGGAGCATTTGCGTATCCGACGTGAAGGGTTGAAGAGTGAACAGCATCGAATTCCCCACTTCATTTCAGCTTTGTTGGAATTAGCATTCTCCTACAACAGGAAGCACCACTTTACTCATCAATTGACTCAAATGTCATGTCAAAAAAATAAACGAACCCCGTGATTAACAACAGTAAATAATAACAGTACATACGTTCAATAAACATTCCAAAGGAAACTAAATGAAGAAAGCACAAATAAATAGAAACACTTATGTCGTAGACACCACATCCGCAGCCCCCTACGTTCTCGTTTGCACCTGTGCAGTACACATTTTACACCCCCCTGGGACACGTTTTATTTGGAAGTCAAAGTGGTATTTGTGTAGTTTTGTAGTTTATGGGAGTAAAACTGACCTTGTGAGCGAATATTAGTACATCGTACTTACTTAAGAATGCATTCCCATGACAATAGGAATATACTAAGGCCTCAAGACACATGGGACGCGGGATTCCACCTGTACTGTGTTTGAATTTCCGCCTAACTCTTCTTCTCTGATGTTTTACAGCAGCTAGCTGGTTGTGCTTTGTATTACTGCCCCCTATTGGTCTTAATTCACCTCCCTGCCTGCTTTATTCAGTCATAATAAAAGTTACAATTTTCCTCCTCCAACCTCACCCTTACATTTACAATTTCTTTCTTTCTACTCATTATAGTTTAGTATGCCTTTTCTACTGTTTATATTATTCTTTATTTTTATGTTTGTTGTTTATTTATACAGTTTATCCACATAATCATTTTCAGGACTGCATATGAATGCAGAGATGAATTATGTCCCTTACCTGATTGTGTGGGTGCAGTCAAGCCTGCTTTCAAATATGAATCAAATAACAAATTGCACTCCAGAAATATTGTAATCTATATCCTAAAATATGAATTATTAAATTTTTTATGAAAATCACATATTTGCGTTCTACGAATTTGACAAAATTGTGTTCCCAAACAAAAAAACAACATTTTTTTCATATCATACAAGACAGTCATGCTTTATATGGGAACGGATTTGGCTGTTCTCCACATGGTTGTGCCCCTGGGTGTATGAAGGAAGCCCAAAGACAGATGTACTGTCATTACTTCTAAGATTCCCATTTTTATTCTATTTAAGGATTAGCAGGGCTTTCCTTTGTATCTACTGTGTGTTTCATCCCTTTTATCAGCTTGAATGTAACTTCCACGGATGCAAGGCAAATCCTGGACATACCAGAGGAGCGAAATGAGGCAAAGGAAATACCTAATTCATAATTTCTGGATTTGACAGAGTCATAAATTGTGCATTTGAATATGTCAGAGTTGAAGGTGTTTTGACCTCACTGAGGTGAGACATGATGGGCCACAGACTCCCAGGGTCTGTGAATGTGGCCATGGCTGGAGCGGACCACACCACACGATACCCATGGTTATTACCTCAGCTTTGTAGGTGGCCAAGTGTCTGTCTGTGTTGGTCGATGCCAATGTCTCTGTTTGACTGCATCTGTTTGTGTTCAGCAGGCCCCTGGTGCTTTTTTTACTCTCTCTCTCTCTCTTTCTCTCTCCCTCTATACAGTATATAAACGAGATTATATCTGTCTCTTATACACATCTATCCCGACATCAGTGAGAATAGCCTTTTCACTCAACAAATGTGACTGTGTTACACTTCAAACAAAAAATCGCTAGAGGGCACCAGACTACATGACATTGAGCGTAAAACCCACCCGCACATAGCTTATGTGCTCCACTTAAATGATTTGCCAACATGTCAACATGAACTACATCCAGATGAGTTAGAATTGCTTTAATTTTTAATCACATGATTATCTTGTATAACAAAACTTGTGGTGGAACAGTTTTCAGCAGCTGGGATGGAATTATCTTTTTTTTGACACTTCATATCTCTGTAAATATGCCTGGAAAAAAAATGTACTTTCCATAAACTCTCACTGAAGTCTATAACCTATAGCTGCACTGTTCCAGCAAGACCTTTGGGGAAAGGAGGACGATTATGGAGGTAGAACAGGGAAACAGGTCCGGGGGGGTGGGGTGGGCTGGGGAGGGGGGATCAGGAAGTTGGAATGTGGTTCCCTGTGTGTGATGTGATTGTTAGCAGAAACGTGTCAGCCCCAAGCCCACCACCACCACCGCCACCATCACCCCTGAGCCCACAGCCCTACACAGGTTGTAAAGCAGAGCTCCATACGTGAATATGTGTGCATCTGCATATACGTATGATATACGGTGCCCCTTAGCCCAAGCATCGCCATGGAGACCCAGATATCTTATCAATGCCTTTTTCTAGTGGGACAAGGGTAGACTCGCTCACGAGGCCTGGGATGAGGGAGTGTGTAGGGGGGGGGGGGGGGGGGGGAAAAAGGCGGNNGGGGGGGGGGGGGGGGGGGGGGGGGGGGGGGGGGGGGGGGGGGGGGGGGTAAAAAAGGCAGCCAAACACTGTGGGTGGACGGCAGACCACAGGCCCATGTGTGGCCGTGGAGGGTGAAACCAAACTGGATTAGGAGTTTATACGTCTCCATCTTTATGCAGAGAAACTGAAAGACAGGGGAGGATGGCGGTGGCTGAGTGGGAGTCTGCAAACTTCTTACCAGCAAATGAGACATCAATTGATATACATCATTTTGCAGTCGTTATAAGGAGCCAACCTGCAGTTTGTTTTATTTACAATGGGCTGCCAGTTCCTATAACAGGGCTTTCCAACACAAAACTGTATGCAATTTTTGTGTTCTAAAATATGCAATACAATCTGTTCTGTTTTGACCGTGGAATGTTTGCTGAATATAAAACTTGCTGAGCACTGAGCATCCAAAGAACTGTATCCACAGTAGGTGGGGCAGAAGTATGGGGCAGAAAAGTTGTTTGTTTATGCTTTAGAAACTGGTCATAACATCCACTTCCTTCTCGTGTTATACCCATTAAATGTATAGATCAAATGAAAACACACCGTTTGTGTTAAGAGTCATTTTATTTGTGCACATAACCCTCAGGGTCTACGTGGGTGCATTAACATCAGATTCATACTTATGTTCACCAAATTAGGGTATTAGTCTTTCACAGTGGCACCTGGAAAAGATTTGGCCGAAAGAATCGCAGTCCCTGCAGCTTTTGTTTTCCTGCTCTCCCTCTTTCCTCCTCTCCAGCTCAACTCCACGGCGAGTCAGACCGTGGATGGACTGTCAGCCGCAAACCTCACAGCTGGTCTTTGGTGCCTAGCATCTGGGCAGGCTCCCCTCCCTGATCCAGGAGTCCTGGCTGGACTGGTGGTTAGCCACACCAGTGCTTTCACCTGCCTGTCTGCTGAACCCTGGCCAGATTTAAAATGCTCTAAACAAGCGGTAACATCAGACCACACACTCAATAGTCCTGGACAGCCAGGAGGTAGGGAGCGCGTATTTAACCCCCTCGGTGTGTGTGTGTGTGTGTGTGTGTGCGTTTGTGTGAGTGGGAAATTCACAGGATGACCACTCACTCAGGCTGCATACTCACAGTCCTGCGTGGTGATTCTTTAACCTTGACGCTTTGGGGCACCTTTGCACCCAGATGAGTGGGATATGTCGTTTTTGATTGTACTGTGCACTGTGCCTGGTCACTGGCAGTGAGATTGGGTTTGAGGTATTTGATTTCAACGCGCAAAACACACTGTACAAGAGTAGGATATTTTAATGCTGCAGACTTGGCCTACAGCAGCGGCAGTGGTCAGATTGTGCAGATGCCACTGGTCACTGACCGACTCCTGTGGTGGATGCATTATATGTCCTCTGGTCTACATTTAGACTTTATATTTCAGAATAAATATCTGTTGGTTTGCATGGCCACACAACATGTTGACATTTATTATTTTAGAAGTGAGAACAGATTTTATGAACTTTACACAACGAGATTATATTCTACCACAAATCTGATTTAATTCAACAATGTAGAGAAGGTTATCCACACATACAGGTTTCCTCTCAATTGCATTTTTTAAACAGAGGTTTTGGTTTGCTGTTTTTAATCAAACTTCTACTACATGATAGTAATATTAATAATGTTGTCTTGTGGAATTGGAGCTCTGCTCAGCTATTCATTCATGCTGAGCGATTTTCACAATTTATTAATATAACTTTGATTTACCACTGGAGAATCTAAAATAAAATACTCGTTTTTAATTTTAACAGTAAAAGTAAATGCGGAATTGAAGCATTTTGCCAACCTGAACAAATGAGTGTAAAATTACGTTGTTGATAATGTCTGTTGCCAATTCTTCAAATAACCAGTATACACTGCTGCCTGAGAGATTTTATTCCAAATATATAAAAAGCAGTCTAATTTACAATGCTAATTACTCGCTTTCAATTTCCTTTAATTTCGATTATTACCTATAATGTTTTGTTTAGAAGGTATCATATATATGTTTTATCATTGGGCATTTTGTGTGATTGTTTTAATGTGATATCATCTATTGGACTGGTATGGAACGGCTACATTGTTTGAAATGTAATCCGATTTATCTCAGACCACTTCTGTAATTAAACATGCATTGTTCACTTTTGTTTAATATGCATTGTGTAGCTTATAAAAGTGAATCATCGGGCTGCCACTAAAGCCTCGTAACATATGTTATCCATTCGCTTATAACAGAATAAAGCATATGGTTTATTTGTTTTATTATGTATGATGATGGAAAATTACCAATTTACAATGGTGGCTTTTTGACGAAAATATTTAACCATAAAACATTAGATTTGATTGAATTGTTTTTTGTTTTTTGTTTCAAACTTACGGGATTTAGTGGCATTTATTTTTACTTTTTTGTTACTATTTCCCCAGCTGCTGGGGAGCACTCGTTGGAGTGACGCGTTTTCAGTTCAGCCCCATGCATGTTGGAGGCTGCAAGTTAATTATAGTCTGGGTGAAGTTTTCATGCTGCAGTCCTACATGCAGATCCACGTCATCTGTTTGTGAGGTTTGACTTCAACCCTTAAAACGCTTAAACCATTGTATGTCTGCCACTTGAGCGCGTTCTTTCGCTCGTCAGGCCTTCGATCTATTTACAGGAGGTCCTTTCCCGTTTAATAACCGAGGTTCATTAATAAACGCTGTTCACAATGACTTGATGCAAGCCTGTAGGCAGGGCTTGTCTTGTTTTTCGCATTTGGCGTTTTCGTTGACCTAAAACTCCGTAAATACGCATTACCTCCTCTAAACGAGTTTTTACACAAGTCAATAAACGGCATAAACTAAACTAAACTTGTTCTAAAAAATGTAGAAGTCGTGCACGGAAGTTAAGTGCATTTACCTGCGCTATATAAATTGTATCAAGTACATAATACATTTATTTATGGAAATCAGAGTGGATGAATCTCTATCGTTTTGTTTTCAGTACGAAAGGCTCTTTGCGTGAGCCTTTCACGTCTATTATGTGTATTGTTTGGGTTTATACATTTAACGTTTATTGACACAATGTTTTCTGACAGTTTATGTTGTCATTTTTCATTTGTCCACGGTGTCCTTTATTAAATATAGGTTCTATATTCTGGTCATTTTGGAAAAGAAAACAGTGGCGCAAAAGTGCTCTGCCTTGTCCAAGCTCTGCGAATCTTTTGTGTGTGTGTGTGGGGTGAGGGGTGGGGGGAGGGGGGGGGGGGGGTTGGGGGGGGGGGGGG